>CM029557.1:2021569-2264069 GCA_017141385.1 Sogatella furcifera
ACAAATTCCACACTCCTATGTTCAATACTTTTTGTGCTACAGCGATTTTAGAAAACCCTTACACCCCCAAAAACCCCAAAAATTGCATATTTTAACACAAAAATCTTACTAAAAAAAATTGGGATTTGCTTATACTTCTTGAATACTGTTTATGAGACCCTAGGCTGTCCTTAGCAATGTTCATCCGACTAAACGTATTGTAGGATCCTTGGGGGTAGGTCAAAAGCATCCCCTATATTTTAAATTATATATATTTCTTCATAACTTTTGAACGTTACATCGGATTTCATCGTTTGATAGCTCATCGTTTTCAGCTTATTGTGGCGGTATAAATTCATATATTATGTCAAATTATATGAAAATTTTCAAATTTTACGTTATAATGCTACTGTGTGTAATAATACCTCCTTTTCTGATCATATCTGCAAATTTTCAGCTGGGTCCTACGACTTTTCACTTTTTTGCTCAATTTGACTGGACTAACTCAAGGAGTGACTGAGAGAATAGGTAGAACTGAAATAAACCAGAGAAGTTGTAGAAAATAGATTGAAGCAAAAACAAAATACAAAGGAATAACAAGTTTTCAGCAAGACGTAAACCTCCTCGCCTATATCACTCTAATAAACTCATCGGTGGGAAGAGAAGGATGCCAGGTGAATTTGTGGAGTGAAAGAGGAAATGAGTGGTTTCCTTTATCGAGGGTTATGAGAATGGGGGAAAGTATAAGGAAGGGTTTTCCTTTCTAGAGTTTCAATGGTTTTTTGTACTCCAATTTCAAGTTTACTTACAGATTCTATGTTTATACAACTCACATGCATTACTCAGCCGAGCAGCTGCTACTCTGAATTAAGTTGAAGTTTGAAACTTACCACCAACGACGAGTAGAGTATGATCGAGCAAACAAGACATTCTGGCAAGATGGAAAAATGACTCCAACTCGGCCAATATTGATTCAATAATCATAAATTTGAATTAAAGTTGTAGAGCAGAATGTTTTCTATATTTTTGACCAAATTTATAATTTTTAAATCAAAATTGTTTGAGCTGACGTCATTTACCAATCTTGTCAGAATGTCTTCTTTGCTTGACCAAACTTTACCAATGAATGATAGTATAGGACGTCCAACTTCCTGATTGGATTGAAGTCTGTTGTAATGGCGACATATGGATAAACATCGAATAGTGGAGACATTGGTATAGCTAATATGATGGAGCTCAGAATAGTGAGGTTCTACTGCAGAAAGACACATAAGAAGGAAAATCGTTTTTAAATCCATTTATTCCCAATAATTTGTGAATCATCAATTTATAAATAATTGTGAATTATCTATTTTTCAATTGAGAATTTGATAAAGAAGGAGTTCTATCCAAATGGTTCAAGGTTCAAGAAGCTTAGTTCAAGCATGCTATCCAAGGTTTTATTCTATTGACTAGCAGGCAGGCTCGCTTCGCTCGCCTTCTCCGCCTAGCCAGGGGGCTCCGCCCTCTGGACCCCCGACAGTATCAGCAGTATCAGTGAGTCAAACAGGCTCGCTTCGCTCGCCTGCAAGTTCCGTTCAGAAGGAATTCAAAATTCATTGAACACAGCTGGACCTGTTCACTAAATTTCGACATTTTCTACCAATTTATTCTCGAAAAATCCAAGAAAAACTCTGAAAATCCCGAGAAATAGTAAACGCAAATATAGCCTTCTGAACTATATCGGACATAGTTTGAAACTTGATTCAATATCTATCAAATTAGTTCATCTATAATCTCACTGAACCATTGAATTCACAGTTAGGATTGGTCGTATCAAGGCAGAACAATGCGAAAGATATGCAACCCGCAAATAATTTACAATTTATGCGGGCCGCAATACATCTACAATTTTGAAAAACCTGATTACTGGCGTAATCTTGAACGGAATTGAAAAATATTCCAACACAACATTTCTACACCTTATCTGAACCTACCTACCAAATATCAACATTTTCTACCGATTGGTTCTTGAAAAAATTGAGAAAACGCCGGAAAACTATAGAAAAACTTAAATATTTTGCGTATCATTAGAAATTTTTTAAAATCCTTCTTAGCGCTCATCTTAACGTCCAACTGAACATGCCTGCCAAATTTGAACACATTCGGTTCAGTGGATTTTTAGTTCTGGTGATGAATGAACGAATGAATGAATGAATCAGTGCCATTTCGCTTTTATATATAGTGAAGAAACAAAGTAAAATTAGATAGTATAATTAGAAAAAGAACATAAGTAAAATAACTAAGATGCTAGAGAAAATGAGAGGTTCAGGAAAAGACAATTATTGGGAACAAACTATTTTCAAGAAGTAAGAATTTAATTTAAAGATGTCTGGAAAACCCGTACACAGAACTCTCATTACTACGCAGATTGAAAAGAAAATCATTAAAAATACAGAATCAACAGAAAACTGTTTTCAATTCATAAACTTTCAACAACTTCTCAAGCGATGAATAATATTATTTTTGAAATCCACACAATTAGCAGCAATACTGTAGCAATAGTCTGTCCAAGCAAAGAAGACATTCTGGCAAACTGGCAAAATGACTCCAGCCCAGTCAATATCTGCTTGATAATAATAACATGATTTGATCTCGAATTGTAGATAAAAGCGTTTTCTGAAATCTAAGACCAGATTTATAATTTTTAAAACAATATTGACTAAGCTAAAGTCATTTTCCCATCTTGCCAGAATGTCTTCTTTGCTCGGACAGTCTATAGCTAGCAGGTAATTTTTAACTGAATAATAGAGATTGGAACTTCATGAAACAAAAAGTAGCAGGAGGAAAAGAAGGAGGAAAGGAGGAGGAGGAAAATAAGAAGAGGAAGAAGAAGAAGAAGAAAAAAAGAAGAAGGAGAAGAAGAAAAAGAAGAAGGATAATAATAAGGAAAAGTAGCAGAAGAGATGATGAAAGCTAAAGGAGGAAATTAAAAATAAACAGGTCAGCTATAGTCTGTCCACGCAATGAAGACATTTTAGTAAGATGGGAAAATGACTCCAGCTCGGTGAATATTGATTCAAAAATTATTATTATTGTCTCAAATCGTAGGAAACATACTGTTCTACAATTTGAAACCAGAATTATAATTTTCAAAATAATATTGATCGAGCTGGATCCATTTTTCCAACTTTCCAGAATCTATTCTTTGCTTGGTGAGACCTTCAAAAATCTAATCAGGATTTTCATCTTGCAGCTTTCTGTCTGAGTTTCCTGTTGTCTTAATAAGTTTCCATTCTCAGTAATTTATTCAATTTCCTCCTTCTATTTCGGCATTCAAAACAATCACCACCTTAAATTCAGATTTTGCCAGGTATTTTCGAGGTGAAAATATTATTTGATTATATAATATTACTTTCTCTATCTCTCTCAACTAATAAAATGTACAATTTTATCAAGTATTTTATAATAAAATTGACTTTCTCAGGCCCTGACTGAACCAATTCATCAGAATCGAAATAAACCTAATCCATTTTTCCAAATTTATTATCATGATCAAATATGGTAGCTTATCATAAGACCATTCACGGAAAAGAATACAAAAAATGAAATGAAATGAAAATATCCTTTATTAGGCGGAGTTAGGACTAGGAAGTCCTTTCTACCACTCAACCTTAACAACCTCTACAACTAATAGTTTAAAAATGATTTCATTTCACGAAAAGAATGCATAATTCTAATTCTGTAATATTAATATCAATTATTTCGAGTTATACTACTTCAGCCTAACTGATGCCAAAAACTTGATGTAACACACTAACAGCTGATGACAATCTAAATGTCAACTCCAATATTGTCAACTCCAACATATTGACAACATAAGCTGTTGAAGCGCACAAGGAGCAGACGTGACATGTATTGCTCATCATTATGATTTTGAAGAACATAGATTTGATAACGTCTAGAATTCAAAAGGAGTTATGAATGAATTAGTTATACTGTATATTATAATACTTCTGCCACAGTAAACATCGAAATCAGAACTCTAAGTTTCGTTGAAGAATAGATTCGTTGAATAAAATCCTCCATCAAAAACAGATTTGTTGAAAACTTTGAACCTATCAGATTCTTCAATCAACTTCTTACAATATCCATGTCAAACTCCAATCAGATCTTTCAATCAGCATAAACTTGTTGCGACATGTATAGTTAGTATGTCCATTTGTGCAACAAAGAAGACAATCTGACAAGATCGGAGAATGACTCCAGCTCGGTCAATATTGGTTGAAAAATTATAAATTAGTTCTCAAATGTAGGAAACATTCTGATCTACAACTTGAGACCAGAGTTATCATTTTTAAACCAATATTAACCAAGCTGGAGTCATTTTCCCATCTTGTCAGAATGTCTTCTTTGCTTGGACAGACTTTAACAACATGTTGTATGTAATTAGTGTATCGGGGGTAGGAATGCACGGACTTTCGATCATTAATTGAAGCCGTAGAATTTGCATATCAGTCAGCAGCGTGCGAAGCCTTGTGTGTAGGCCTATTAAATTGCTGCCGATGAGCCTACTCTTGTATTGATCTGCTTTTGATCAGAATTAGAGTTTGAATGATGATTAGGAACCGATAGAACAATGGTGAAATGATGGATGAATCTATTCATAGACGAATTATAATAGTAAGAGGCAGTGGGTGTATGATCATTTTACAAGAATATTTAACAAGGTTATTTTACAAGGTTTCATTTTACAAGGTTATTTAACTGATTATCCAAGCGTAGAATGAAATAATTACAAAATGATAATGCAAAGTAAATTTCTTTATAAAAAAGGGGAAAAGAGAAGGCTTCGATACAGTTATTAATTGATAAGGAAGAACACAATATGAATACATCAAGTAAGAGAGAGAAGAAGTTATAAAATAGAAATTCTATAAGAAAGGTATTCCTGAAATTCAAAACTGATTCACAGATTCTATAAATTTTGAAAATTCTTTCGAGTTACTACTGCAAGACAATGACAATCCAAAAAAGAAGAAGAAGAAGAAGAAGAAGAAGAAGAAGAAGAAGAAGAAGAAGAAGAAGAAGAAGAAGAAGAAGAAGAAGAAGAAGAAGAAGAAGAAGAAGAAGAAGAAGAAGAAGATGATGATGATGATGATGATGAAGAAGAAGAATAAAAATAAGAAGGAGAAGAAGAAGAAGAGGAAGAAAAAGAAGAAAAAGAAGAAGAAGAAGAAGAAGAAGAAGAAGAAGAAGAAGAAGAAGAAGAAGAAGAAGAAGAAGAAGAAGAAGAAGAAGAAGAAGAAGAAGAAGAAGAAGAAGAAGAAGAAGAAGAAGAAGAAGAAGAAGAAGAAGAAGAAGGATGAAGAGAAGAAGAAGAAGAAGAAGAAGAAGAAGAAGGAGAAGAAGAAGAAGAGAGAAGAAGAAGAGGAGAGAAGAGGAATCTCATCGGATAGAAGATGGTTATAGTCTGTCCAAGCAAAGAAAACCCTCTGGCAAGATGGGAAAAAGACTCCAGCTCGGTCATTATTGGATTAAAAATTATAAATTCAGTCTCAAATTGTAGAAAACAATCTTATTCACAATTTGAAACAAAATTTCTAATTTTTAAATCAATGTTGACCGACCTGGAGCCATTTCCGCTTCTTGCAAGAATCTCTTCTTTGCTTGGACAGACAGACTATACTGCTCTTGTTGTAAGATCACGGAAACCACTTATCTCTTGGACGTATTTTCCTTCCCTTCTTATCTTTTCCCTCTCCTCTCCTTTTTTCTCCTCCTCCTCCTCCTCATACTCCTCCTCCTTATCCTATTCTGCAAAATCTTGCGCTACAGTAGTGAACAAGTTTCCAACATTTCTACAACTCAGAGCTGATTAAAGGAAAAAAAGTAAAATTCTGAGGGAAAAACTGTTTACTATGTCTCATTTGCATGATATTATGATTTGATTTGTAGTATTTTCATCTGATATTCACCTTATCATATGCACAATCGATATACTGTATACGAGAAGGTATAGCTGACTGTAAAAAGCTAGTAGATTTTGTCTGCTCCTTGTGCGCTCCAACAGCTGATGTAAATTAGAGTTATCATTTAGCTATGCCTAAATGATGTTATCAGAATCATACGTAACAAGAGAGGCTTTGAATTAGATGTTAGTAGTATTACAATGTTAGTAACTTACAAGAACTAGTTTCTTTGTCTCTTGATGTCTCTCAAGTCTGAACAATTCTAGACTTTAATTATTCGAATTTATTATTTAAATTTATCATTCATACTTTAATTTATTATTCAAATGATAACCTTGGTAGTGTAGTGAGGAATTAAAAATTTGAAAAGTCATATAATTATTCTCCTTTTTAATGCATTTCATTCGACAAAATGCACTATTGGTCTTGCCATGACAATCGAAAATTCATGATGTGATATATTTTTCACACGTTTCCGAGCCCCTAGAACAAGAATTTGATGTCCGTTCAAATTCATATATCTCTATATATATATTTATATATGTACAGATTCTTGTGAACACGATAACTCCCGAAGGGCTTGTCGGAGAGCGACATGAGCAAATTTTGCACAAAAATCATTAGTGTTAATATCTCGGTCAAGTTCGTTAACCAGCCGAATTGGTTCAAGGGTAGGGGTTGAAAGTTTAGTAAAATCACTACAAATCGACCAATAACTTGATCGTTTTGAAAATTGGTGTGTATAATACCCCTATTATGCCCTACAATTTGAGCCATCAACGAAAAAAATCCAATCAAAAATGGCAAATAATATGTCAAAAATTGTGTTTTCATGGGGTTTTCGAAAACGGCACCCTTGAATTCATACCCTGAATAGCTCATTATAAGTCATATGATTTGAGCCATCATAGAATTGCATTTGAAATGCACTCTTTCCGACCGCCAGCTGCCGGAGCGAATTTTTTCAATAATTGTAATAGTACATTACACTACAAGCACAGAAAGTAGGTGTTTACGGTATGAGGATATCCGAATATTCATATAATTATTTGTATGTTATCCGAATACCGTAAACACCTTTCTGTGAGAGTTGAGTACAATACTTTTCGCCACACTGCGAGAATAAGAATAATAAATATTGTATAAGAATGTTTGCGGCGATTCATTCGAACTGAATAATATTGTGATGGCTCCAGAAAGCAGTGCATTGTCGCCCGATCTA
Organism: Sogatella furcifera; assembly: GCA_017141385.1. Taxonomy (NCBI): domain Eukaryota; kingdom Metazoa; phylum Arthropoda; class Insecta; order Hemiptera; family Delphacidae; genus Sogatella; species Sogatella furcifera. Next base: position 2,028,722 of record CM029557.1, read on the forward strand.
GCGGCCGGATAGGTAACTACCAGTCTCTTTCTGTGCACTAGCTCCGAAAGAGCCCTCTTTCGGAGCTAGTAGCAAAACCGCCTGTAAATGGCGTCTTTCAAATCTCTTTAGTGCACAGAAAACAGCTGCTTTCTGTGCAGTGTGGCGAAAAGTAATTATAACTGTACATGGAAGTACCTGAGGAAAACTTGAATGAATCGAAAGCTTAACATTGAAAGGTGACAATGAGGATTCAATAAAACATATCACTTTTCTTCAAGACGATTTTAATGTGTTTTTCACGAAGTATGCATTAAAAAACAAACAAACGTGATTGATATAAGAGTGATTGACAAAACATACAAAAAACACACGCCTTCATTAGACATAGTCCACAAATATATTATAGGAATAGAACAACCACATTGGAAATCAACAAATTTCTATCAATAACAAGAAGAATATTGAAATCTAAAAATTCAATTTATAGAGTGTTACAAATTCTTAACAAGATTTTTCAACAATTACTTAGACAAAAGGAGATCATTTCTCAAGTGAAAGATGAAGACAACATTTAATAGAATTTTCTTACATCGATTACACGCATATAATGTAAAAACACACAAATTCTTATAAATTACAAAAACATTCATTTGTAACAATAGAAACAAGAAGTACAACAATCAATCTTAGCACAATATAATATTATTATTTTTAAGAATTTTTAAAATATTGAGAAAGGATCAAGTGATTTTCAACATTAGGTGTTGAGATATAAATTTAACACATAGAAAATTTCTAGTTCACGTCAATAAAAATTCATATCAACAATCAAATATGGAACGACAATAGCATTTAATAGGAACGAATAGGAAATTCGTTGGTTCTGTTAAAACTATGAGCTCGGGATTTCAATTTTTTCTATTGGAAATTTAAAAAAAAATACTAACATTTGTAAAACGTTTATTCAAAGCATCTCACTTAATTTTGATGCTATGCTGCAGAGATATGGGCAACTAACTCCAAGACTTCTATAGTCTGTCCAAGCAAAGAAGACGTTTTGGCAAGATGGGAAAATGACTCCAGCGCGGTTAATATTGCTTAAAAAAGTATAAATTTTGTCTCAAATTGTAGGAAACATTCTGATCCACAATTTGACATCAAATCCATAATTTTGAACCAACATCGACCGAGCTGGAGTTATTTCCCCACTTGCCAGAATGTCTTCTTTGCTCAGACAGACTATAAGAATATTCAATGATATTGAATGATTATTCTGAGAATCTGCTGAGATTGGAGTACATAGCTTTATGATAGAGCTTTTAAAGCTTAAAAATATTTTCGAAGGGACTTTGGAAAACAACAGATAACACAATAATACTAACAAGTTCTTATCATAAATGATTGCACAACTTTTACAGTTACAATATTTCCTAGTCAATTCTCCTAAATTCTATTTGAAGCTTTCAGAATGAGTGTAATAGTTGAGTTGGATTCTGTATTTAATATTTTACAATAAGATTTTGTACAATTTCGATTGAAGAGTACAATATTACACAAGTTCCATTCCTCAATAATAACAATATAGTAGGCTACATTATTGGACATTATCTTATTTTGAAAAATAATGATTCAAACTCAAAATATTGTATAGTCAGTCCAAGCGAAGAAGACATTCTGGCAAGATGGTAAAATGACTGCAGCTCGGTCAATAACGGTTCAAAAAATATGAATGTGGTCTCAAATTGTAGATCATAACGTTTTCTACAGATTTATGATTTTTTAACCAATATCGACCGAGCTGGAGTCACTTTCCCATCTTGCCAGAATGTTTTCTTTGCTTGGACAGACTATAAAATCGCTTGAACTTTGTTTGGGTTTTCACGTTCAGTTGAGAGCTATCCAATATTCTCAAGTATTGTACAAAGTTTTAGCGTTCAATATTGTACAATTCAAGTTATTTATCTTTTCTACAATCATTTTAGAGTTCGATATTGTACAATTTTAACATTTTGTCTAAGATTAGAAGGCTTTGGGTGATTAGTTTGTTCAAGTATTCTTACACCTACAGTGTTATTACTATTAACAGTTTAGAAATTGCTTTACGTTATTTTCTCGCTTGAAAAAGCGTCATCTTATCAAATTAAAAATTGGTCTTGATAATAAAAAATAAAAGTAGTTATCAACGAAAAGTGACAAGAATCAATTAATAATATTAGGCTCCTATGATTAGAACAACTACATTGCAGTTGAAGTTTTTGAACATAATAATTCAACTCATACAGTTATTATCAGTCTAGTTACATGGGACTAGAATAAAAATGAAATAAAACTTACACAATAGAGCACCTTGTACTCGGAGATTGTAGTGTCGGCCAGTTGAATATCTGTGTCCAATCACAGCCTTTGTTTTGTCATTGAGTCAAACAACAACAGCTGTGATTGGCTACAGATATTCAACTGGCCGACACTACAATCCCCGTGTACAGGGCGCTTAACAAAAATTAGATGAATAAACTACTAGAGATGCAATATATATTACTAACTACCAACATTATAGATTTACCATGAATGTATCATTCGGAAACTTCAGATAAATCAAGAAACAATGTTTATAGATATAGAAATAATAATATTGGAGACTTGTATAACGAAAAAAGAAACTTATAACGAATGCAGTTTTAAATATATAAATTGATCTTACTAGTTACTTCTGACAATAATTCATCTCTTGAAGACATTTAATAGAATAGCCTACTTTAATATAAGATTTACTAAACTTTAATACAGAGGTCTGTTCAGAATCTACAACTAATACAAACCGTAGGTACAATTTCATTCATGATTGTAGACAATTCAATTTTCAGTTTTTGAAAATCAAATAATCCATTATGCATCACTTAAAAAAATTACACTATAAAAATTAGAAGAACAAAAAATACGAATAACAAAAATTAGTAGAGTCTTTGAAAGAATCTTCTTTGTTCTATTTAAATTTGTAGAACAAAAAATAGGCTACGAATAACATAAATTAGCAGAGAATCTTAAAATATTAATTAGGAGTCTGAGTGAGTATGGAACACTTTACCACCATATCAAACATTTTCACATAAATCACATGCATATATCAAACATTGTACTCAAGTATTGACTTATTGTTCATAATTTCATCCACATTATACTGTACATTCTTCATAGTATTTTTTCTAAACTATATTATGCGAAGTTGCAAATACGATCGCAGTTTACAAAGTTAGCAGAGTCTGGCTTGTAAAAGCGAAGAGTAGTTAGTAGTTCGTGAAGGACAAGGTCATTCAAGGTCGAATTTATAGTACAGTCAGCTTCGGAGCAAATAGAAACCTTGAGTTATTATTTCAGCTACACAAGCTCAGGACTTGGAAAACTCGAACAATAGATTTACGTACACACAAACACTTATCAGAAGTATTTTTACTTCAAAGACTAGATTATTTTTATGACTGGAATTTTGTCTTCCATATACGGAGAACGGAGATCAATCATATTTCTTAGAGACAATTATTTTTCTTATCAAGATGAATTTGTCATTTTTATTAATGACCAAGTTGATTTCCACCATGCGTATCTTATGATTTTGAATTGAGATTTTCTCGTTATAAATTGTTGATTTTCAATCATTTTTTAATCTTCAACTGCTGTCATCAGTGTTGTCTCAAAGAAGTCTCACAACTTTCATCAATTTCTCGTAATATTATTTTCAATAATTATAATTTCCCACATGTTCATCGTCATCTCTTCTCATTCTTTCTGGAATATTTCTTTATTCATTTTTTCTAAAGCATGTTTTTTCTTGCTTCTTTCATAAATTTTTCATGATGATAACAATCAGCAATAATTTTTTTACATGGTTTTCACATAAAATATTTTATAAAAAAATTTATCGCCGATTTCTTACGTAGTAATGGCGGCCATCCCAGCTAGCACATGCTGATCCAAGGGCTGATCAGCTGATAATCCAGGATGTTGGTAGCCCAGCAGGAAGTGACAGGTTCCGGGAATGTTGGAGGGAAAATCTTTGGGTAGACAACTTTTGGGTCGCTCCTCGAATGTGAAGCCTTTGATGTTTTTCAGGTGTCTGGAACAGAATAAAACAAAAATGAAACGATAAAGAGAGAAAAATCAATGCTTTGAAATAGATGAATCGGTTTAAAACGAAAATTTTAAAGTGTAAGTGGGACTATGTTCCCATCTAGGAAAAACTAGGTTATAATTATAGCGAACTGGAACAACCTTTGAGTCACCCCACTTTCAAAATCCATACGCTGAAAAATAATAGTAAAATTATTGTGAATAGTGAACTATTACATAGGCTTACATAATAGTTATATAGTGCATTGATACGTGATACGTAAAACCTTTGTCGTTTTCAAATGTATAACTATGATGGTGGGTTAAGTGTAAGAGGGGGCTCTTGTGCCTCAACTTTGCCCACATCACTTGAGTTGTACAAAGGGGAAAATAAAGACATTTATTTATCTATGATACAACTGAAAGTACAAAATTTTCATTACTAACTCCAGACTAAAACTATACTATTGGAAGATTCAAAATTCAATTGAAGACTACACTCTGAAAAACATGACAAATAAAACTTCTCTCATTCTATTTGGCTATTATTGTTACTCTGAATAGAATTAGAACGATACAAAGTTACTTACTTATGGAACATGGGAGTATGGAATAAGCGTATTTAGATAATTCATATTCAATTTAATTTAATAACTCGGGTTTTTGTAAAGGCATATAAATTTGAAATCGCTCACAACAACGGCTTTTCTATGTAGCAAAAAGGTCTCATGTTAGAGATTTGTGAAAATTTGTCAAAGACTAGGACACATTCAGATTTTTTCCATATATACTTCACTGGCGGCTCGTGCCCACGAAATAGGTGAAATGCCCGTATCTTTTACTATACAGCACTTCACCTGATTCGTGGGCACGAGCCGCCAGTGGTATACTTAATTACCACTGGCGGCTCGTGCCCACAAAACAGGTGAAGTGCTGTACAGTAAAAGATACGGGAACTTCACCTGTTTCGTGGGTACGAGCCGCCAGTGTTAATTACTGTATGTCTTTGTGTACTACTACTGAAATACAGCTTTATTATCCTAATACTCTTCTCTATATATTTGAAGTAGCAATGAATATACTGACTCGTAAGTGGTAGGACTGATGTTGACACGTAGTGGCTCGCTCTCCGACTCAAATTTGTTGGCAATGGTGACATTATGTCCGAAAAGACAGTAGCGAGGCATCTTGATACCCACCACCGCCGATAGCACTGTACCCGAGTGCAAGCCTATTCGCATCTGAAATCAAAAGAAAGAGAAGAATAAAATTGATAATTAATTAATAAAAATAAAACAGAATAATGTTTACAATCTTGTGTGTTGGGGAGTCATCCGATCCCACTAGACGTCAAATCTACTGCAATGGAAGTAGAAAACTGGAAAAAGGAAAAGTATCTCCAATGTGTGAAATCTTTCACCATATCCATACCGATAACAGAGCATTCCTACTACCAATATTTCCATGCGAAGAAGACATTCTGTTAAGATGGGAAAATTACTCCAGCTTAATCAATATCGATTAATAAATTTATAAATTAAAAGTTGGTCTTGAATTATAGAGCGAAATGTTTTCTACAATTTGAAACCAAATTTATAATTGTTGAACCAATATTGACCGAGCTGGAGTCATTTTCCCATCTTTGATGTCTACCCAAATCGCAATACTAGATCACATGTATACACCCTACAGATTCCTATTCATCGAACAGCAGCCTTCAATTCTTCATTTGTGGTAACTGCTACTCGACTTTGGAATATGCTCCCTCAGAGAATAGTGTTTTCAAATTTACTGAATATATTCAAGAAATGACTTTTCAAATACTTCCTTATGGTACAGATTGATAGGGCCTTCATATTTTTATGTGTAATCATTCATCATCTAGCTATTCATTCATTTAAATAAGCTATGTGATGAATTATATCTATTTGCCTTGTGATTTAAATTGCCATTTTTGTAGAAATATTTTCATTCCTCTCAATCTACTTTTCTCAGAAGTTTTATATTTTTTGCAATATTATTCTCTGTTGTGATTGAATTTATTTATCTCTATTCGTATAATTTATATTGTAATATGTTATGTATGCAATGGGTCTTACTAGACCTAGTAATACAATTCTGTTATTGTGAATCAATAAATCAATCTTTCCAGAATGTTTTCTCTGCTCGACTAGACTATGAAACCACATGAAGTAGTCTCAAAGCAGGCAAATAAGGAAATTAGGACATATTTTTCCAAGGAAATATGGGAGTGAGACTTAATTCATACTCATTTTAACACTGTAAACTCTAACCACTCCCAACATGAAGTATGCCCAAATTAGTCCACGTAGTAAATAAGTCCGTGTGACAGTAGCCTAGAATGTAATTACACCTAGACAGGTGTAAAATAGGTGACGTCCACACTATGAGTGACAGGGGACGGGTGACAGCGTGGAGTGACGTCACGGGTGACACACCACAACATGGCGGACGGACGTCACCTCAAAGCCGTCACGTAAAATTGATGATTAACGACCGTCCGCCCTCCTGAAGGCTACATCAACATCAGCTGTGCTTTCTGCTGACAGAGGCATAATTTCTGGCATCATTCATTTCCTAACACCTCTGTAGTTTATCATCATTTGCGGCCTCTCACCTCCTCTTCTTAAAATCCTCTGCTCATTTTTCTTGCTTCTTACTTCCTAATTTGGCTATTACATGAAGGTAATTTTTCTTCCTTTACCAGCTTTTATGAAGACTGACTTTCCTTCATACTTATACTTGAGAAATTTATACTCCATACTAGTATAGTCTGTCCAAGCAAAGAAAAGCCTCTGGCAAGATGGGAAAATGACTCCAGCTTGGTCATTATTTGTTCAAGAATTATAAATATGGTCTTAATAGTAGATCAAATTGTTTCCTACAATTTAAGATCAAATTGATAATTTTTGAACCAATATTGACCGAGCTTGAGTCATTCTCCCATCTTGCCAGAGGGTCTTCTTTGCTTGGACAGGCTATACTTGAGAAATTTATGTTATGAAAAATTGAATGTTTTGAGAAATTATTTCATTTAATTAAACTATTCGACAATTTTGGTTTTAGAAATTTTGTTGTAAGTACTTGACCGTTTTGACATACTTTCGAACCAATTGATGAAAAAAGTACGATTTCTATGGCTCAACCACAAGAGGCATTTCCCAGTCATGTAGACTTCCTAAAGTATAGACTGTCCAAGCGAAGAAGACCGAAGACCATCTAGCTAGATGAGAAAATGACTCCAGCTAGGTCAATATTGGTTCGAAAAAATTTGATTCAGTCTCTTATTGTAGATCAGAATGTTTCCTACGATTCAGATTGAATCATTCATTTTTTAACCAATATTGACCAAGCTGGAGTCATTTTATCATCTTGCCAGAGGGTCTACTTTGCTTGGACAGACTATAGATAGACAGGCTGCAAATAGGGAATAGGCTATTCATTAGAAATAAGAACCACAAGTCTTATCTCTTATATTCAATATTGATACTTTAGTTTTTAAATTGATACTACGCTTACAAACGATTCAGATAATTGGCAATTCGGTTAATCGGCGTTCGGATAATCGGCGCTAAACTGTACATAATTACTATGCACTATTGTTCGCAATTTTCCCATTCTAATCAATGTTATTGAATATAATTAATGAACTGACCCTGATAGGTTTTCCATCGTGGGTGAGGTGATGACTGCAGCGTTCAATCATCATGAGAGCCATCCACGAGATCTGCTCGGCGTGGGTGGTGGTGTGCTTGTGTAGCCCCGACGCCACGCAGTAGGCATCTCCTATGGTTTCCACCTTGAAAAATATGAATAAAATAATCAAAATTCAATAAAAGTTGGGTTCACAAAAGATTTCGGATAGGAGAGGAGGTAGAAGAAACTTTGAAAAAATAAATGGAATGAGATTTGAGGTCACAAGAGAGTTCGAATACGGAAGGAGGCAAAAGGAGCTAAAAAAAAATAAATGGAATGGGATTTGAGTTCATACGAGAGTTCGGATACAGAAGGAACTATAAAAAGAAATGAAATTTGAGTTCACAAGAGAATTCGGGTACAGGAGAAGGAATGAGATTGAAGATTTTGAAAAAAGCATGATGTTTTACTTACTGTTGATTGTTGGCATCTACAATCAACTTATTACTGTTCCAGTATAATTTCCACGAATTATTGTATTGCGAATATGAGGTATTGTATACGAAGTATTGTATCATTATTGATTGAAGACTTTCTATCAATTTAAAATTTGATAGACTTGTCTTGTATCAATATTGATTGAAAACTTCCTTTAAATTTTCCAATTTGATACAGTCATGTATTACTTGGATATTTTATGTTGTTAGTAGCAGATAAAACGTTTCAAGGAAATCTTGGAAAAATAAATCTTCTGAAAGTAGTATTTCGTAATGTTAAATGAAGTGAGAATTATTAGTGAGGAGACCCATGAATTTCTAGCATAAAATAACTTTTTTTAAAATGAATATTACATTGATAATACATTATTTTGGTGAACCTTAGAAAAAATTGAAATGCTTTCATATATTGGTCAGGTAGAGAAGTCATCACAACATTGCTATTTCATCTCTAATGTTTTTAACCGGACTAATATCTGACCTTCCCATAATTACTTCTTCTACTTTTTTTCTACATTCCTCTCTCCACTACTTCCTTATCCACCATTTTCTCTCTCATCTCATGTCACCCTTTCTCTTTTTTCTCGTTCCTCCTTCATCTCTCAGAATTCTTTCAAGCCAGAATGATTTCGAAGAAAAGCCGAATCCGAATTTCCAGCCCAGTGTAGCGTGAAAAGTGAATACTTGCGCTGTCCAAGCAAAGAAGTCATTCTGGCAAGGTGGAAAAATCACTTCAGCTTAATCAAAATTGGTTCTAAAATTATAAATTCGCCTTCAAATTGTAGAGCAGAAAGTTTTCTCAACTTGAGACGAAATTTATGATCTTTGAACCAATATTGATCGAGCTGGAGTCATTTTCCCATCTTGCCACGATGTCTTCTTTGCTTGAACAGACTATACCTGGGTTGTGAACGCGGCCTATTCAGCATGCTACCTTATTCACCAAACTCACCCTGTCTGAACCCAAATACAACCCTGCAAATCTAATTCTTGAGAAAGCTCAACTCTCCAGAAAAGGCTTGTAAGAAGGGAGAGAAATTTGGAATTATTTGCCTTTACTGTCAGTAAGTTAAAGCTTGACTGGATAGGCCTGTTATATTAAATAGAATTGACCAAGAAAAATATTGTTCTACCTGATATTTCCAAGTATGTCAAATTCATAATGAAACTTGTAAAATATCGATGTAAAATCGTAAGTCAATCGTATCGTATTTCCACGTTGCAAACATGTTGTTTCACGAGCTTCCTTTCTGTACGATTGCGTATCAATTTTGAACTTCCGTATCACTACTGCGTATCACAAAGCCACTGTATGAAGAGCGCCTGTTAATAACCTTTCCTCTATCCTATAATTGACATGGAAGACATTCCTTTCGAATTGGCAACAGCGCAATGACATCGACCATTCACGTTGGAGAACAAGACCACGCCCACAATGCATTCTCATTGGCTGACGATATTACATCAACATTCAGGCTATATGAGTTTCTCCATTTTGTCAAACATTGTTTAATCAAAATTCTATCTCTTTCAGTCCTATAATTGGCTATCATATTTTCCATGTAATGCGTGATTTAAAATGAATAATTTTTCTATCCATCACGTATGTTATTTGATTGAATTTGGATTATGAAATTTCTTCATTTGCTCACACACAAATACATACAAGTACGTAGAAAATACATTGAAATAATACTAACTATCACAAATAATACTAGGGAAGCGCATGCGGAGGCAGCCGCAAATTGAGCGGAGCAAGCTTTCTTTTTGTCCAAAAGTTTTTGAAGCGTAGACTCGAAAATTTGATCCCGGTATCTTAAGCCTAGCTAAACCTAGCTGATGGTGAAAGTGGCTCATTCTATTACCATGTAATGTTATGAAATGAGAATATAAAATAGGAGCAACAACCTTTAAGTGAATGTTTTCTCAAGTGAGTGTTTATTTTGATAGAATAAGGCAAGATGAGAAAATAACTCCAGCTTGGTCAATATTGGTTGAAAAAATATTGATTGGGCTCAAATTGAAGGTCAGAATGTTTCCTACTATTGAGACAAAATCAATAATTTTCAAACAATATTGACCGAGCTGGAGTCATTTTCTCTATGAGTGGTTCAACTTTGAAAATACAGCATTTGACGTACCTTTTTTGGTCTCAAATGTGCTCTGATTGTTTAAAATAATTATTCAGTAGCAAATTATAAAGGAAAATCAATATAAACTTGAAAAATCGCGAAAAATAAGCCTATTGGATGAAATTTGGGCAAAATTTTGTGTATTTCCACAACAAGCTTCCATTGTTTGTTAGCATGTTGAGAAATATTGAATGCATGCAAATAAAAAAATAATTTTATTAATAAAGACATCAGGTAAAAAACCCATTTTCCCTCCTTCAACAGTACAATATAGTTATTTGTGTATCAGTACGCATAGAGTGATTTTGCTGCATCAAGAGAAACACTTACGCACGAGCCGCAGGCCGCATTGCACATTAAGTTTTTCCAAACTACCATATTGAATGTGAAAGGTTGAAATTAAAATTGTCATATCTCAGTTATTTATAATTGAATCCTGACAAATCAGGCACCATTTTATTCAGAACTAGCCGGTAGGAACGCTTCGCTCGCCTTCTCCGCCTGCTCCGCCCCTGGACCCGACAGTATAGGCAGTGTAAGTGAGACAAACAGGCTCGCTTCGCTCGCCTGCAAAACCTCTGTCAGTGTCAGCTGAGACAAACAGGCTCGCTTTGCTCGCCTGCAAATTCCGTTCAGAAGGGATTAGAAATTTATTGAACACAGCATTTCTAGACCTAATTTGGACCTGTTTACTTAATTTCAACATTTTCTGCCAATTTGTTATGTAATATCAAGGTGGAAGATATGCAACTTGCAATACATCTACAATTTTTAAAACTTATTACTTGCTTAATCTTGAACGGATTTCAAAAATATTCTAACACAACATTTCAAGACCTCATCTGAACCTGCCCACCAAATATCAACATTATTTACCAATTTTATTTTTAATTTTTAATTTTCAATTTTCAATTTTCAATTTTAAATTTTCAATTTTCAATTTTCAATTTTAAATTTTCAATTTTCAATTTTCAATTTTCAATTTTCAATTTTAAATTTTAAATTAAAAATAAAAAATATTTTTAATTTTTAATTTTTAATTTTTAATTTTAAATTAGCAATTTTAAATTTAAAATTTTCAATTTTTAATTTTCAATTTTCAATTTTCAATTTTCAATTTTCAATTTTCAATTTTCAATTTTCAATTTTCAATTTTTAATTTTTAATTTTTAATTTTTAATTTTTAATTTTTAATTTTTAATTTTTAATTTTTAATTTTTAATTTTTAATTTTCAATTTTTAATTTTTAATTTTTAATTTTTAATTTTCAATTTTTAATTTTTAATTTTTAATTTTTAATTTTCAATTTTTAATTTTTAATTTTCTCTTATCCAAACAAATCTTAAAAGGTCATTTATTTCTTCTATTTCTATGTAAAATAATATTGGAAGTTGAAAATAAGTTTCTAAGTTGAAAATAATCGGCAAAAAAATGTTCTGCTAATAGTCCACGTCGCTAACCACTGGGCTATGAGGGTTTCGATAAGGAGCCGATTCTGCCAGTGATACCAACATGATTTCAAGAGCATAATAGACTTTTCTGACCAGGAACGTTTCTCAAAACCGATGTTAGGTTGCAATCCTGCAGTGCAGAGAGCATGAATATAGCATGAATAATGTGTATAATGTGTAATGCAAATTTTCAAAATGCTCTATAGCCTATAACCTGGTCGTCCATGTCTACTTTCACCATGGCAAGTTTGAATTTAATCGGTCGATCGGTTCCGGAGGAGTAGTTATACAAAGAGTGACTTTCCTAATCCATTAGAGCTTCGCTTCGCTCCGCTCAACAATTATTGCTGTTTATAAGTTTATAAATTATTGCTGTATTTATAAGTAACTATCTAATAATTTAGTTAAATTGTAACGGTTCATGATTATTTCAATAGTGTTTACTACAGTGACTATTATAAGAGTGACTGTAGTGGTGACTATTATATAGTCACTGTAGTGTTCACTGCTTGAATCACCATTTTGTAACTTGCGTAACAGCAAATTGGGGAGGAGCTTGTCTAGGCCAATGGCAGACTTCCGCTGAGATTGGTTTAAGCAACTACCAATAGCAGTGCTCGACCGTGATTATTTATACTGCTGCTCTGTTCTTTAAGTTTCAGTTTACCAGACATTGATAATGGTAAAGCAATTATAGAAATCGGTGGACGTTATTTTAAAACTTATATACTATAATAATTTTACTATCATCATTCAATTATATTGATAATACTGATGCTCGGTACTTTAAGTTTCAGTTTGCAAGAGATTGATAATTTTGTAGCAACCGAAGCCGGTATCTCGATTTTTAATGAGTCAATATTTTGACAATATCTTGTTAATCAAGATTCTAAATGTACTAAACCCATATCTAATTCGAAATATTGAACTAAATTAGAATTCTTTCCTCCTAAAATATATCGAATTCCACCAGGAAACAGTAGTTCAGAAGTTCTTTAGTTTGACAACATCTTGTCATTCCTTTCAATCGAGATTCTAAATCAAATCTTACCTAAATAATTGATAAATGGAATGAAAAATCAAATATCTTTCTTAAAAATTTTAGAAGTATTATTTCAGATGATGGGCTGAGTCCCGAACATGTCTGTAGAATAATACTTTCGAAGTTTTTTAAAAAGGGTATTCTATTTTTCATTTTATTTATCAATCATTTTAAATAGCCCTAAGTTTAAAGTTTAATTTTCTTACCTGAATATTAACTGGAATTAGAATTTCTTCCTCCACAAATATATTGAACTCTACCAGAAAACAGTAGTTTAGTACTTCTATAGTCTGACTGCATCTTGTCTTGTGATTCAAAATCCATTTCTTATTCCAAATATTAAACTGAATTGGAATATCTTGACTTGGTGAGTAGTTGTGAAGGTGATATTGTGGTGGTTATCATTTCATTTAAAACGGAATCTCCTCCTAAGATATATTAAATTTCAACAGTTTACATCATTCTCACTGGCGGCTCGTACCTACGAAACAGGTGAAGTGCCCGTATCTTTTACTGTATAGCACTTCACCTGTTTCGTGGGCACGAGCCGCCAGTGGTGAACAGTTCACATCATTCTACAACACTGTTACAGCTCAGTAGCTAGTGATAGATGCGATCAATAACATCACCCGAATAAACTGCCTAACATAGCCGGGGGTAATTTGCTATAGTCTGTCCAAGCAAAGAAGACATTCTGGCAAGATTGGAAAATGACTCCACCTCAGTTAATATTGGTTTGAATGTTATAAATTTGGTTGCAAGTTGTAGGGAACATTCTGTTTAATAATTTGAGACCAATCTATAATTTTTGAACGAATATTGACCGAGTTGGAGTCATTTCCCATCTTGCCAGAATGTCTTCTTTGCTTGGACAGACTATATAATACTGACACCATTCAGGGATGAAGCCCTCGCTGCGTGTTATTATTCATGCCAACTGCCATCAATTAGTTTGGATGAACACTCTTCAGGGCCCCCCCTGGACAGGCCTGAGCCCTTCTGGACCGTTCTGGATCCCCCCTGCCACCTCAGAGTACCCCTCGTAGCGTCATGTACCCCCCAGGTACTCCCGAACACCCAAAGGTACCCCTTGCATCTCCCGAAATACTAGGCCTACCCCCTGTTGTTATCCGCTGAAATCGTTCTTACACGTAGAAATTTAATGTCTGGGGCATGAAACATCCATCACTTCTCTCACAGTCTCTCTTCATATAATTCTCTCTTAGTCACTATCATTATCTAGATATGTCTTATTGAATTTCTCAATACATTTCTCTCTGTCACTCGTTTTTCTTCTTCTTCTTCCTTTTTTTCTTCTTCTTCTTCGTCTTCTTGAAGTCTTTTCTCTATTCTTCTTCTTCTTCTTCTTCTTCTTCTTCGTCTTCTTGAAGTCTTTTAGACATCTATCACTCTCTCTCTATCATCTATTCTCTTCTTCTGTTTAAACATTCCAACTCTCTTTCTCTTTATCTCTCCTCTCACTACACACACTCACACACTCTCTCTCTCTTACTTCATTTCTCTTTTAGACTACTGTTTCGAACTGCTTTAGTCATCTACTTCTCCCATTTTATTTTCCTTTCATTTTAGTCATCTTATTCCCCTCTTTTACTCTCTTCCTCTTACTTTATAACGTTTTCTATCATCTCTTCCTCCTCTTTATCGATTTTTCCTTCGTCCCTTATACTTATTCCAGTTTCTCTCATCCTCCTATCAATTTTCTTTTCCCTTAGTATCTGACATGACTAACATTTCGTTTTTCATTCTATTCCGTCTAGTGTTTGCGTCGCAAATTAGTGCGTTTCTGTTCCTGATACGAGGGAGGAAAAGTATAAGGAGAAGAAGAAGAAGAAGAAGAAGAAGAAGAAGAAGAAGAAGAAGAAGAAGAAGAAGAAGAAGAAGAAGAAGAAGAAGAAGAAGAAGAAGAAGAATGGAAAGAAAAAGATGAGAAAGGAATCTTCTGATTTCTCCAAGGATATACCCTTCCCCCACCAAACAATTCGCCAAAAAAGATTCAATTTACTTCTTGTCCGATCTTGTAAGCAGAAAGAGCTGCTATCTAATTTTCCTCAATGGATTCATTCATAATTCAGTTTGAATTCTTGTGTCGGAACAGAGACTGTAATTGGCTGTAAGTTCCAAATTAGCTATAGTCTGTCCAAGCAGAGAAGACATTCTGGCAAGATGGGAAAATGACTCAGACTCTATCAATATTCGTTTAAAAATCATAAATTGAATCCCAAACTGTAGGAAACATTCTGATCTACAATCTGAGACCAAATTCAAATAATTCAAACCAATGTTGACCTAGCTGGAGTCATTTTCCCATCTCGCCAGGATGTCTTCTTTGCTTGAACAGACTAGTAGATGAGGATCTCTGAATAGACTTCGTCGGTGCTAGTTTGATTTTCGTGGAAAATTGGGTTGATTAGATATTAATAATTGACGTCTTCAATCTTGTAGACTTAATGAACTTCAAAGACTTGAGATTAATTATGTTCTTGTAAAGTTTTCATGTTTATTGGATACCGTATTAATCATTGTCTTATTGTCTACGATCTTGAAGCTTTGATGGTATGATTTTAATAGCATTGAATAGAATTTCTGCAATCATTAAAAAATAGATCTTGAATTATGATATGAACGAATAAAAATAGGAGAATGGTAACTGAAACAGCTAAGTCACCCCCCACTCATAGACGTTTCAATATTGGTGAATTATTATGAATCAATTTTTATTTATACTCAGCTAAATTGGCAACTCTTCATCAATTCTCAGTGGGTTATTTCCATGCGTTCTACTATAATAAATGAAAAGATCATCTTTCACTTGAAACTTGACGAATACTACAATATTTTGATGAAATTGTTTATTGTTTTGCACTTTGCACAAATCAAAATAATATAGTTTTTGTTTAACATAAGAAAACTTAAAACTTCTATTAAGAAGCCTTAATATCTTTTATCCAATGTAGATAAAATTTGTTAAATAAAATTTGTTAATGACTCTTATATAATATAGCTCTTATAATATATAAGTCTATATAATAATACGTTATTAAAAAAGTTATCAACAATTAATGTTATCAACATTCCGGTGTAAACGTGCATAAAAACATGAAAACAGGCACTCCGCATTTACTCTTTCGATTGTTCTTTTTCAAGTTATATGTATGTTGAATATGTAAGAAATTGTTCAGAGAGATAAAAGTGGAATGTTTTTGGTTACAGTGGATTGAAGATGGAAATATTATAGTAGGGATAATTGAAAGAATGTGTGTAGGCAGTAACCTGTGATTCTCAATATAGCTGTTCAATTTTTTGTTATTGAGTGTCAAAAACTATAAAATAATTATGTTTCCTTTATCTTAGAGCTACTTTATTAATTTTTCATTTAAATGTTAATCTCAGTATCCTTTACAATTTTATTCATGCATAACATGTTTCAACTTTTAATAGTCATTTTCAAATGAATAAAAATAATTGAAAAAGTGTACTGAGATTAACATTTAAAATAAAAAAACAGTGAAATATTCTCCACGTTTATCGACTTATATTCGCTCTTTATGATTACTTTTTACTTCTTATGATTTAAAAATAGGATCCTTAAGGTTCATTCAAGAAATATTTCAAACATTTTGGTTCCATTCACAAAACGATTGATATGAAAATAGCGTACGAAGGAGGAATATACCGAGACTCTGTTTGAGGCTTTTTCATCACAGCACCGGAAAAGTTGCCATAAAAAAGTAAATAAAGAAAATACTGCATATTCCCACAAAGCCTGGCTACTAGCTTTTCATAAAATGTCGGACCATTAATAAATAATTGCAATTATAGCAATTGATTCGCCAAATATCGAAATCGTATTCAGAATCTGTGTAGGAACAGTATTTCCACAACATTCAATCAAACTTCAAGATCCCGAGTTGACAGTAATCCCTATCATATAGTCTGTCCAAGCAAAAAAGACCCTCTGGCCAGATGAGAAAATTACTCAAGCTCGGTCAATATTGGTTCGAAAAATATTGATTTGGTCTCAAATTGTAGATCTGAATGTTTCCTACGATTGAGACCAAATCAGTAATTTTTGAACCAATATTGACCGAGCTGGTGTCATTTCATCATCTTGTCAGAGGGTCTTCTTTGCTTGGACAGACTATATCAACTGCAGAACCAAGCTGTGACAATTAATTATTATTTCAAAAGCTTGAACTGAACCAACTCCGCGGTCAGAGCTTGATATGACAAGTGGTAAGCCATAGTCTGTCCAAGCAAAGAAGACATTCTGGCAAGATGGGAAAATTACTCCTGCAAGGTCAATATTGATTCAAAAATTAAAAATTTGGTCTCAAATTAGAGAGCAGAATGTTTCCTACAATTTAAGACCGATTTGATAATTTTTGAACAAATATTGATCAAGCTATAGTCGTTTTCCCTCTTGCAAGAATGTCTTCTTTGCTTGGACAGACCTATAACCTGTCGCGACAAATGAAAACGGCGACAAATTAATTAACAATTAATGGAAAGTAATTAAATCCGGTTGAAGTGGACTTGACATTTGAACGTCCACTTGTTTTAAGTGACCGCAGCGAGATATAGTCTGTCCAAGCAAAGAAGACCCTCTGGCAAGATGGGAACACTACTCCAGCTTGGTCAATGTCTGTTCAAGAATAATGAATTCAGTCTCAAATTGTAGAGCAAATTGTTCCCTACAATTTAAGACCAAATTAATGATTTATGAACCAATTTTGACTGAGCTTGAGTCATTCTCCCATCTTACCAGAGGGTCTTCTTTGCTTGGTCATACTATGTGTCCAGAGTATATTCCGTCCAAGCATAGGATACCCTCTGGCAAGATGGGAAAATAACTTCAGCTCGGTCAATATCTGTTTAAAAATTATAAATTGAGTCTCAAATTGTAGAGAAGAATGTCATCTGAAATTTGAGACCAAATTTATGATTTTTGAACGAATATTGATCGAGTTGGAGTCATTCTCCCATCTTACCAGAATGTCTTCTTTGCTCGACCAGACTGTACTTGACAAAGTGGGACTTGATGAAGTTCAACTTGACATTGTGGGAATTCACTACAGTGTGTGAATTTGACAAATAGCCTAGTGTTTCATAATACAGATTAAAAATTATAGGAGGCGCATTTCCACTATTTATGTGGGACTTGAAGAAAGAGACACTTCAGTAATATTTTTCCAACACTAATAGAACAAACTGTTCTTCTAGCAATCATCTATTCCGCATTGTGTTGTAATTCCACCAAAATAATTTGTCCCTATCTTTCAACTAAGAATGTAGATGGGTTCATTGTTTTTGAACAATGATCACTATAACAATAACAGAACCGCTAGAGGCAACATGAGTTTTTTTGCCTCAATTCATTATTCTTGTTTGAAAATATCTCTCACTAAAAATATAAGTTTGTGCCGAAGTTTCTGAAATTATTTGAATGACTCCTAAAGGTTGAAAATACGGGACTATTCATTTGATTTCATTTTAGTACCATCGATAATAGAGATGACGCTGATATTGTCAAATATAGTTGTAATTTGCTATGCCTAGATGTTGTTTTTGAAATGAGAAGAGACAATAGATGCTTTTAATCAGCTGTTAGTAGTTTAAATAAGTCTCCCCACCATTGAAAGCCATACGTTAAATGATAATAACAATCTTTATGATGATGATGTTGATGAAGTATTCTATCTTAGTTTTCACACCATTGTTCTCTGCAATGATTATTTTTTACATTAATAAGCATGAAATAACTAAATGAAATAGCCAACAGGCTTTTGATTGGTATCAAACTATCCTTCACTTCTTCACTCTATTTCTTCCGCTCTTTATCTTTTTCTTTTTTAACACCCGTTTTCCTTACTTCCATTCCTTCTCCCATTCCTCTCCTTCCTCCTTTTCTCTTCGTTTCTCCATTCCACTATCAGATTCACATCACCATCATTACCCGTCCTTGTTCTCTTCTCTTTCTACAACCCTTTCCAATCCCATTTCTGTTTCTTTTACAACTGTCACTCATTTCCCACTTCTCTCATTCTCACTTTTTACAGCCTTTTTCTCTTCTTGATGCTTCCCTCTTCCTCCTCTCCTTAATTCCTTCTCCCACTTCTCTCCTCATCACTTTCTCCTCCTTCTACAATCTTCTTCTCTTCTATTTCCTCCCCTCTTCCCCTCACACTTCCATTCCTTCTCTCACTTCTATACTTCTCACTTTTCCTCCTTCTACAACTTTTTTCTCCACCATTCTCCTCCCTCTTCCTCCTCACTAACTTCCATTCTTTCTCCCAATCCTCTTCTTCTTCCTTCTTTATTCCGTCTTTCCATTCCACTATCAGTGCCATATCACCATCATCTCAGCAGTCTCCCACCATACAGAGTGTCTCATAATGATCTCATTTCTATTCCACGCCACACCTCCAGGCCGGGGGCGGCTTCCTCTCCCCGGCATGCTGTACTCCATAATGCAATACGGTGGCCTTGGGTGGCGGGTTGTGGGGGTGCTCAAATTGACTTCTTACCGAGCAGAGTACTGCCGCATCACTCTATCACGCGTAATCAATTCATCGTCACTGAAAAGTTTCGAACGAAAGATTTTTCCCTTGAAATCAGCTCAAACTATACACACGTTTTATAACCGGAAATATGGTTTGAAGTGAGGAGTTTGAGAACTAGTTTTTTTATTAATCATTAATATGATGATCGTAAAAAGCTGATTGCCCAATGAACCTCTGTGAATTGCCAAACATGTTCACAAATTTCAAATGGATTTGGGAAATGGTTAAAAATTCAGGCTTTGTTTCTGATCAGATAGGTAGAGAATACTGGCGGCTCGTGCCCACGAAACAGGTGGAGTGCACGTATCTTTTACTGTACAGCACTTCACCTGTTCCGCGGGCACGAGCTGTTAGTGGAAGGGGATCGGAAAATAATGGTCTCCATGTTGCTTCCAGGACTAAAACTATTAGCGTCTATTTAGCTGTGGTAAATACAATTTTGATGTGTGCTATGGGAGTGAGGTGTATAGGCCTAAATTTGGGATTTTAATGCAACCTATGTTTGTCAAACAGAAGTTTTGAAATGATTGTGAAAAATATAACAAATATCGGACTTATAAATGTGATGAGGATTCTAACTTTGCTGAACACTGAATAGCAAATGATCACAAATTCAAGGCCGATAAGAATGTTGAGTTTCTGAATTTTAATAACAAAGGCAAAATTCTCAACATTCTAGAAGCTTTAAAAATAAGTGGAGTAACAAAATATAAATAAAAGTCAAGTTTAAACGATCAGATTCATTTTAACCAGTACAACACCACATATCTAGTTTCATCATAATTCGTTAGTCATTTGTTAAGGAACTGTTACCTCATCTTGTTAGTTTTCCTATTCCTAAATAACATTCTCCTATTAATTTCGGATGTATTGATTTCCTATTAAACTCGTATAACTATTCATTAATATCTTTTGATTGTGTCTGCTGCTTAAACCGCCATTTTGTAAGGCTTGCGTGTCTTGGGCTGAGCTAATCGGGGAGGAGCTTGTCTAGGCCAATGGCAGACGTTCACTGTGATTGGTTCAAGCAACTACCAATAGCTGTGTCGATCGTTCGTATCTACTGCTTTTTACTTTGAATTTCAGATTCCCAGACATAGACGTAGAGAAATAGAAATTCTAATTAATCTGTGGTTCAACAATATTCTGCATTTCCATTGAAAATCCAAAAAGGTTTCAATTGATTTTCTGCAATAAATTTCACACCACTGGCGGCTCGTACCCACGAAACAGGTGAAGTGCTGTACAGTAAAAGATACGAGCACTTCACCTGTTTTGTGGTCACGAGCCGCCAGTGACTTTCACAGTTCATGAATAAAAGATGGTTCAAAGAAAATGAGTTGTTTGACAACATCTTGTCTTTTCTTTATTATGGATAACTACCATTTACAATATCACAATACATCACAATTGTTTATTTACAATATCAATTTCACAACTACTCAAAGAGTAAAAGATGGAATCCCATACAGTTATTCTGGTACTAGAAATTTATTTAAGGCTATCGAATAAGATGTTAGAGTTGAGTAGAGATATTTTGAAGTATCAATATATTTTAAGAAAGGTTGTAATGACGTAAGCCTTAAAGAAATTTCTTGACAGCTTGGAAACACAATTTAATTTCAAATAGTTCCTTGAAACGTCTGAACAACTACAGTCTGTTCAAGCAAAGAAGACCCTGTGGCAAGATGGGAAAATGACTCCAGCTTGATCAATATTTATTGGAGAATTATAAATAATGTGGTCTTAATAGTAGATCAAATTGTTTCCTACAATCTGATATCACATTGATAGTTTTTGAACCAATATAGACCGACCTTGAATCATTCTCCCATCTTGCCAGAAGGTCTTATTTGCTTGGACAGACTACAGATTGGAATTATCTTCGAGTATTCAAGTAATTTCAACGATAGATGGAATTACGTTATGATGTAAGTTTGAGTGGTAGAAAGGACTTCCTAGTCCTAACTTCGCCTAATAAAGAATATTTTCATTTCATTTTATGCCTTCGAGAAACACTCTGACGGCTTGGAAACACAATTAAATTTTAAAATTAAAATTAAATTAGAGTTCTTTTAAGCGGCTAAAAACTTCTAGGTCGCTTTGTGAAACATTGGAAACTACTTCTTGAACGCACCTTGTAAACATCGAGTTGCCCGCAGAATATGTCGAACTCCTTGTAGAGGCTCTCGAGCATGCTGATGACCATGAAAGGTGTTGCCGTCGAACAAATACTCGTGAAGCCGACAATGTCGCTGAACAACATTGTCACGTGGTCGTGTGCTTTTGGGTCTATTGTTTCACCTGGAATGACAGGAAAAATTGTTAGAAATACCAGCAGATTATATTTCCAAAAGTGAGTGAATTATCAAAGTCTTCACAAAAGATTGGCACTCTTTGCAAAAGTAAAAGTGGACAATAATGCATTATTGTCGGAGTAGATGTATTTATCTATTAACTTATAGATACTTATAGACTTAACTATTAACTTATAGATACCTATTGAAATAATTGAAAGTGATTCCATTCAATAAAATGATGCAAAGCAACATTCGACAAACTTCACTTGTCTAGTCTAGAAGAGTTCAAATACATCAAAAGGCAAATTAAAAAGGGAAAAAGGAAAAAATGACAGCTTGGTCAATATTGACAATTTGACAAGTTTAGTCTCGAATTGTAGGAAACATTGAAAAATCCAAAATTGTTACATATTTAAATTTTAAATTGTTACAGGGATGACGCATTGTTGACAAGATACATTTTCAATGCTCATTGTCGTCTCATTGTATTGATTTTTTATAATTTATTGAGATAAGTATCAATTCTGATATAAGTTTTTATATTTAACAGGTTCAAGTGGAACTAGTGATGATAATAATATATGCATTGTGAATTATTATTATCATTATTGGTTGCCATGACAAAATTGAAATGTTTCTAATTTTCGTGCTTTTAATTTTTAGCAAAAATTCAACATTTTCGGCTATGGTGTAGTGATTTCGTGAAGTGCTTCAGTTTTAGTGGTCAACAATGTTTTGAAATCAAAAATTATGTTTTCGAATGAACTTTTTGAAAGAACTATAACTCATGTCTCTGTTTGTGGAAAATGAGGTTATCTGGCGAAGTGGAACTACTGATGATAATAATATATGCATTGTGAATTATTATTATCATTATTTAATCAATTGTCATGCTTCTTATTATTATTAGTTTGTTTCTGTTATTATCATTTCATCATTATCATTATCATTGAAAGATATTATCTGTAATATAGGTTCCAACAACGAAATAGATGGGATCTCCTTGAACAAGATTTCTCTCACAACTATAGTAAAATAATTGAATAATCTTAACAACAATATGAGATGTGAGTTTCTCTCAAAGGATTCAATAATCTCACTGGAATAGACAGATGTTTGTTCAGCGAAATAGGTTGGGATTTCTCTCATACATGATTAAATAATAATCTCATGAGAATAGACAAATATTTGTACAGGATTATATAGATATTTGTACAGGAATATATAGATATTTGTCTGACCAATCAAAGAAGACATTCTGGCAAGTTGAGAAAATGACTGCAGCTCGGTCAATATTGGTTCAAAAATTGTACATTCGCTCTCAAATTGTAGTTCAGAATGTTTTCTACAATTTAAGACGAAATTAGTAATTTTTGAACCTTTATTGACCGAGCTGGAGTAATTTTCCCATCTTGCCAGAATGTCTTCTTTGCTTGGACAGACTACAAGGGTAGATGGATCTAGAGTTAGTGGAATGCATTTGATTCGTCAGATTGAGTAAATCTTGCTATTGTGATGGCATTGCGACACATGTATTGGCATGGATTACAAGAGCGGAGAGAATCTTATTCATGCAGATTAAATCTTGTTTCCCTTCCTGCTTCATTCCAAAATAATCCTTCTACTTCTCCTACTCATCCCACTCTTCCTCCTCATTTTATTCCTTCTTCTCCTCCTCCTCCTCTTCTCCTCCTTTTTCTCTTCTTCTTCTTCTTCTCCCACTGTTCTTCCTTCTTCTTCTTCTTCTTCCTTCCTTCTTCTTCTTCTTCGTCCTCTCACTCTTCTTGTTTCTCTCCTTCTATCACTTCTACAATATTCATTCTTCTTCTTCTACTCCTCCTATTCTTTTCTCCTCCTTTTCACTCCTTCTCCTCCTCCTTCTCCTCCTTCTCCTCCACCTCCTCCTCCTCATCCTCCTTCTCCTCCTCCTCCTCCTCCTCCTCCTCTCCTCCTCCTCCTCCTCCTCTCCCTCCTCTCCTCCTCTCCTCCTTCTTCCTCTCCTCCTCCTCCTCCTCTCCTCCTCCTTCTTCGCCTCCTCCTCCTCCTCTTTCTCCTCTTCTTCCTCTCCCTACCCCTAGCCATCCTCCCTATCCTCACCCTGGACATCAGTTCTTCCCTTCCTAATTCTTAAAAATATTTCCCTTATTTATACTAATTTATTATTCCTAATTTCGCTATTGGTCTTACAATGTCTGTTCTTTTTATCTGATTTCTATATTTTGTTCCTCTTGTTTTTTTTCTTTTGACCTCCTTCTTCAACCATCTTCTCTACATATTTTTAAAAATATTTTCGAGAGATAGCGAATGAAAAGAAAGTAGAAATAGGAAAGGTAGGGAGAGAAGAAATAATTGATGTGTAAGAATAGACGTAGATGAGAATGAATAGAAAGAAGTGAAAGTGAAGAGAAGAAAAAGAGAGTTAGAAAAGAAAGAGGATGATAGAAGAGGAGAAGGAGTTGCAGAAGGAATAGGATGAGAAGGAAGACTACTGTGAGGAGAAGCAAGAGGAGGGGGAGAGAATATGAAAAGAAGAAGGAAGAGTAGGAAAGATAGAGAAGAAGAAGAAGAAAAGAAGAAGAAGAAGAAAAGAAGAAGAAGAAAATAAGAAGAAGAAGAAAAAGAAGAAGAATAAGGAGAAGGAGAAGAAGAAGAGGAAGAAGAAGAAGGAGAAGAAGAAGAGTAGGAGAACCAGTTGAAATAGGAGGAGTGCGAGGTATCATGTCATTTCCATTTGAAATGTATTCTAAATCGTTATTGTAGCATGTGACGTGTCTCTAGGGATATTATGGCGGTCTGGTTTGATATGATGGCAGAAATAAATATTATTGAACGAGAGAGATAGAGAGAGTGAGAGGGAAAGAAGAGAGAGAGACTCATGTACGAATGTAAAGTAGAGTAAAGTCTGTCCAAGCAAAGAAGACCCTCTGGCGAGATTGGAAAATGACTCAAGATCGGTCAATATTTGTTCAAAAATTATCAATTTGATGTCAAATTGTAGGAAACAATTGAATCTACTATTGAGACCACTTTTATAATTCTTGAACAAATATTTACCAAGCAGAAGTCATTTTCCCATCTTGCCAGAGGGTCTTCTTTGCTTGGACAAATTACAGCAAACCAGGCTGCAATATTTGAAATTGTACCAATACTATCCAGTTTAGAGTACATTTCATTTCAGAGTTGTATTACAACATGTACTTGTATACATAGCCTACAAGAATTGGTTGCTTACAAATGTGCATTGAAAATTTCAATTTTCAATTTGAAATCGTAAAGGAACATCACAGAATTCTCATTTTAGAATTAAATTGAAGTTTCTTATTAAGTTAATGAAATCATCTAAGTTGGAAAGCTTGTAAGTGGATTATTAATTAGAATCTCTATATATCGCAAAATGAATAGACAAAGGACTCCTGCAACTGCAAATATTGACCAATGTACTAAATAGCAAGCGAGATCAATATTGGTTAATATTTGCACTTGCAGAAGTCCTTTGTCTATTCATATTTCGTTACATTGAGATTCTAATTAATAATTATCTAGCAGTTGGTATACTGCAATTTATATCTATAAAAGCGAAATGGCACTGACTGACTGACTGACTGATTCATTCATTCAATCATTCATCACCAAAACTAAAAATCCACTGAACGGAATACGTTCAAATTTGGCAGGCATGTTCAGTTGGACGTTTAGACGCGCGCTAAGAAGGAATTTTGAAAACTTTCCAAGGATACGCAAAATATTAGAGTTTTTCAGCGTTTTCTCAATTTTTTCGAGAACCAATCGGTAGAAAATTTTTATATTTGGTAGGCAGGTTCAGATGAGGTCTAGAAATCTCGTGAATATTTTTGAATTCCGTTCAAGATTACGCCACATCAGTGTTTTTTAAATTGTAGATGTATTGTGGGTTGCATATCTTCCGCCTTCATACGACCAATTCTTACTGTAAATTCAATGGTTCAGCGAGATTATGGATGAACTAATTTGGAAGATATTGAATCAAGTTTCAAACTATGTCCGATATACTTCCCAAGGTTACGCTCAATATTAGCGTTTTACTATTTTTCAGAGCTTTTCTTGGATTTTCCGAGAATAAATAGGTAGAAAATTTTGAAATTTGATAAACAGGTCCAGATTATGTCTAGAAATGCTGTGTTCAATGAATTTTGAATCCCTTCTGAGCCGAATTTGCAGGCGAGCGAAGCGAGCCTGTTTGTCTCAGCTTACACTGGCAGAGGTTATGCAGGCGAGCGAAGCGAGCCTGTTTGACTCACTGACACTGCTGATACTTTCTAGTATCTAATAATTCTTCCATCTTGTAAGTGAAATTTGTGGGAATGGGAAAATTGTGAAAGATTCAATTGAAATCTGCTGTCTGGGCATACATCAACATAGTTTTTCTCCTATAAATATTCTAGAAATCATTGAAATGCTAAAGAGAAATATTGGAAGCTGCATTGGAATGAGCATGAGTTCAATAATAGATTATTAGCTAATAGATAATAGATAATGTAGCTGCAGGCCTTCAATATAGAAAAGTTCAGCTTCATAGAATTCAGTTCGAAGAGTTTCATTGTGTTTGGAATATGATAATATTGTCCCACAAGCTGTTATTAGTTAAGGCCAAAAAGTTGGGCCGTTTTCAGCTCCTTGTACACTACAACAGCTGATGTTGTCAGTTAGAGTTGTCTTCAGTTGATGATGCTTTTGAAATCAAAAGAGAAAATAGAGGCTTCAAATCAGCTGGGTAACATCACGTACAAGAGACAGACAAAACCGCATAACTTCTTGACTGTCGGTCTGCCAGCCTATAAGAATGATTTTTTCATGGAAAATCTTAATTCGGTCCATCCGGATTCCTTCCAGGGTCTGGGTATCTATGAGAAATTACAAGATTAGAATAGATTATTACTCGTAGACTAGTAGAAATTACTTGTAGACTAGTAGAAATTACTTGAAGACTAGTAGAAATTACTTGTAGATTAGTAGAAATTACTTGTAGATTAGTAGAAATTACCCGTAGATTATTAGAAATTACTTGTAGATTATTAGAAATTACTTGTAGATTAGTAGAAATTACTTGTAGATTAGTAGAAATTACTTGTAGAATAGTAGAAATTACTTATAGATTATTAGAAATTACTTTAGATTATTAGAAATTACTTGTAGAATAGTAGAAATTACTTGTAGATTAGAAGAAATTACTTGTAGATTATTATAAATTACTT
This sequence comes from Sogatella furcifera, assembly GCA_017141385.1. Lineage (NCBI taxonomy): Eukaryota > Metazoa > Arthropoda > Insecta > Hemiptera > Delphacidae > Sogatella > Sogatella furcifera. The sequence continues at coordinate 2,055,699 of CM029557.1, forward strand.
GTAGATTATTAGAAATTACTTGTAGAATAGTAGAAATTACTTGTAGATTAGAAGAAATTACTTGTAGATTATTAAAAATTACTTGTAGAATAGTAGAAAATATTTGTAGATTAGAATAGCTGCCTTCATTTCTACCTGGGAGGGCGAAATTAGGGCGCACCCGGCCCTCTCTTACACCTCAACGTCTAATTAAAAGAAATATTATAAATGTTCTGAATGTTATATTGAGGAATTTTCAAACCTTAGGTAGAAAACCTGTAAGAAAACAATACAAGATAGAGTGAATGAAGAAATAGCTGTGCTGACTTGATGACTGCTGACCGGGTTACCTGATTTGTGGTGGAAATAAAGTGGAAAAGAAAAGCGGAAAAGCGGAAAACTCACCCAGCCAAAGTCGTTTGGCGACATCTGGCGGGAAAATTAGGTGAAGAAGACTGACGTTCTTCTCTCTCTCCTTGTCGACGGCTTTGTTCGCCTCTTCTATTGAGCTTTTCAATTTGTCCATGCGTCTACGTAGGCCGTCCTGCAACAAATAAAGTTTTTAAATTAATTTGAATCCAGACAAGGATATGAAATATAGAATGAGTGTTGACCATTTAATCATCTCTTGTTAAGTGAGGATAATGATTTACAGAATGAGAGAATTCAATCTATTTATTTGCTGAGTGTTTGAGAAGGTGATATTGTGGTAGTTGCAGAAACTCAGCATTCAACCTACGTTATAACATAGTCAACCTAATGTTGACAACAACATAGTAACAACCTTTGATGTCAGATAGGTAGTCATTCCAAACAACGAAGACATTCTGGCAAGATGGGGAAATTACTCCGGCTCGGTCAATATTGGTTCAAAAATTATAAATTTGTTCTCAATTTATTGTATATCATAATTATTACCACAATATAAGACTGATTCTCTAATTTTTCAATAAATATTGACCGAGCTGGAGTCATTTTCCCATATTTCTAGAATGTCTTGGACAGACTACTTTTTGAATGAGGTTTTGCATTTTAATCACGAAGGTTGAAATTCTCAACATTTAAGAAGCTTTGGGGTATATAACCAGTATAAATAGTTGGGGTAACGAGATATAGTTTCGAATAAAGTTTGACTGGCCAGAGTAATTTCAACCATTATTTGAAAACTGAACTTTAAAACTTAGGGCTGTTAAAATAATTGAAAAATAGATGAAAATCAAACACCCTTTTAAAAAACTTTAAAATTATTGAAACACAGACATGTTTCGGCACATTGGAACATTTTGTGTTTAATAATTCTTTAAAGTTTTTAAAAACGCGCTCGAGTGTGTGATTTTTCATTTATTATTCAATTAATTTCAACCAGTACAACACGCAAGGAACTAGTTTCTCAATAATTTTTTAGTTTCGCGGAAAGCAACTCCACTTTGTTACGACATTCTAATCCGGTTATGTTAATTGTGAAAAATTTTTATTGGTTTTCTTAGATTTTTTATCCTTTTAATACAGTAGAACCTAGATAATTCGTAGTTCAAGGGACCGAAGGTTTATTACGAATTATGGAGGGTTACGAATTATCGTGGTTACGATTTTTGCAAGGTTGTAGAAAAAAAGCAGGTTATTATAGCAGATTATATAAACAGTACTGTATTCTCATGTTTTCATTAACTGTATATTATGATTGTAAATATTTAAGTTATGAATTGCTGATTCAATAATTAATGAATAAATACCCAGAATATTCAAAGTAATAAAAAAGAGGATTCTGAACCAATCTGCACACCATCACTTGCGACGTTTATTACTATCAATTTCTCAGAAATATTCTTTTTCTGATACAGTCCATTCTTTATTTTTCTCGAATGCTGATAAACACTTATAACGTGATCGCGAACTCATTTGTGAATCTACAATACGCGAACTGAATAATAATTGTAGACGTAAATGCGGATTTTTTTGAATCCGTTGAAAAAGAAGAAGACTTGTAAAAACGTGTATGCTAAACTTTAACCCGTAGCCTACTGTGTCATACCAAAGAATATGTAGATTTACTTTATATTCACTGGTCATACACTGAACTAAATCGAATGATTCAACAGTTCAATGATTTTGGAAAATTCCATTGATCTATTTCTAGATTATGACTTCAGCACTGGAGGACTAGGAAATATTGCCAAATAATTAATGCAAAATGGCGTTAATACGAATTATAGAGTGCTCTCACAGCCGTAACTACGAATAATAGAGGGTGATGATGAATCAGCTTCTCTGGCTGCAAAACTTATCTGTGATTAAACGAATTATCGAGGGACTGAAATACATTATTTTTCCACGAAATGTACAAATATACGTATAATAATTCGAGGGACTGAGCTTTTGCTACAATTATAGGGAATTATAGATTTTCTATATTCTTTTAATATTTTTTGAATTATAGAGAATCACGAATTGAAGAGATACGAATTATCGAGGTTTAGTTCTACTGTAATTAAATTTTGAATTATTCAACACTTCTTCATTCTCTCCTCTTATTTTTCGTCTCCTACTCCATCTTCTTCTTCACTCTTCTGTCATTTTCTCTACTCGAAAAGTGACAGAGTAATGCAATGCAGCGGTGGCAGGAGGCAGCCGCGAAACACTTTTCACCGATATTTCCTTTCAATAGGGAAAAATGTCTCACAAAGTTTTCCACGATCGGCGGATATCAATTTCGTGTCTCATTTCGCCGCTATTTTTCCGCTTTGGAAATGTGTCTCGCTACTGCTGTTTTTCCATAAATAAGCGCTTTTCGTGGTGCTTGTGTGCGGTTTCTGGTGGAGGAGGAGAAGAAGAAGAAGAAGAAGAAGAAGAAGAAGAAGAAGAAGAAGAAGAAGAAGAAGAAAAAGAATAATAATAAGAATAAAACAATAACTAGATGAAGGATGAGAAGGAGGAGTAAGTGTGAAAGGAGAATGAAAGGAGAAGAAGGAGAAAATAACTGAAAGAAGTAGAAGGTGGTTGATGAGGAGGAAGAGGAGGAGAAGGAGGAGATGAAGGAGTGAGGGTAAAAAGAAGAAAGAACAAGAAGAATAATAACTGTAAAAGGAGAAGAAAAAGAAGTATGTATTGCTAAGCGACGTTCCTCCGATACGCTGCTAAGAATATCAAGCGACAAAATTACCATCGTTTGACATTATTCAAACTTTTCAAAAGGATATCGCTGTGTGCCTCAGAAATATGAAAAGTTTTTTTTTCGTCGGCTCAATTTGTGAAATTCCATCCGATAAACTGTGACAGGAATACTGTTGATGGAGCAAGAATAGGGGATGAGAAATTCCAATAATATGGATCAGAGGAAATTCAAATTAGTTTGAGATATTTATTATTATTTTCCTAATACTTCATTAATATTCGCCCTCTCCCACCAACAATTGGATAAGCTAACCTTCTCATTCATTTCTCTTTCCTCAAACCAATAATAATAATAATAATAATAATAATAATAATAATAATAATAATAATAATAATAATAATAATAATAATAATAATAATAATATTGTCAACATTAAATAGAAAACAACTTGAGCTACTTTCAGCTATAATATTGAGAGCTTGACAGGGTATTTTTAATTCGATGAAGAGTATTCTTATATAATCTATTCAAGCAAATAAGACATTCTGGCAAAATGATAAATTAATTCAGCTCATTTAGAATTGGTTTGGAAATTATAAATTCAATTTCAAAATGTAGAGCAGAACGTTTTATGAAAATTTGAGACCAAATGTCTAATTTTCAAACCAATTTTGACTAATCTGGAGTTATTTTCCAAAATTGCTAGAAGGTCTTCTTTGTTCGGAAAGTCTATAGGCCTACTATAGCCCATACATGGCTGCAATACAGCTCATCTTAAGAACTACTCGCACAATTTAGTCTATGTGTATTCTATATTCATTTTAAAATTGTTTGGTCTTATAATTTGTAAGATACTTGTATAAATTGAATAGCAAGTGGGTTACTATTGCTATGCAGGTCACAGTTGATCGATACTGGAAGGGAGCTTCTCTGACTCCAATCCATCCTATCTCAGTGCATTTGTTATCTATTTATTAATTTATTGACTGCTTACGAGGGCGAAATTAGGACTCACTGGTCCTCTCCCATACTTAACCTCGAACTCAGTGTTACAAAGTAGACAAAAAGGTCCATGGGACCAACCCCCAAAAACGCTTTTTTACCGAGATAACAATGGCGGAAAATTGAGATTTTTCAAAAAATATTCATTTTTTTCAGGTTCTAAATAATCAATTCCCATGTAAAATCAGCTGAGTAATTCAATGAAACCATTTTCCAAGTTTGTAACTTTAACGGTTATTGGGATAATTGGGAGAAATATGCTAGAAAACGCCATTTTTCAACAATAAGGGTTATAACTGGATAAGGAATCATAAATTTGTATTTTTATTAATGGAAGTTGAAGAGAGTCGGATTCTAAAGAAAAAGTTGAATGGCAGCGATTGTGTAAATTTTACCCGTATATCAGAAATAGCGATCAAAAATCGCAAAATCGCTACTAAATACAAATTTATCACTTGTGCTATGTTTTGTCAATTTTGCGATTCTGGATCGCAATTTCTTAGATTTGGGTGAGATTTACACAATCGCCGCCATTTAACGTTTTCTTTAGAATCCGACTCTCTTCAACTTCCATTAATAAAAAATACAATTTTATGATTCCTTATCCAGTTATAACCCTTATTGTTGAAAAATGGCGTTCTATAGCATATTTTTCCCAATTATCTCAATAACCGTTAAAGTTACAAACTTGGAAATTGTTTCATTGAATTACTCAGCTAATTTTACATAGGAATTGCTTATTCTAGAACCTTACTAAGGTCACTTAAAATTAGAAAAATTAATAATTTTGAAAAATCTTAATTTTCCGCCATTGTTATCTCAGTAACAAAGCGTTTTTGGGGGATGGTCCCATGGAACTTTTTTGTCTACTCGGTGTAAGGAATCAGCCTGAGAAGTATTGCACATTCCTCCTGAAACACTCTGTATATGATGTTTAACTAACTTTAAAGATAGACAATAGAGATATAGGACTACACGCAACTTTAGATATTGCCTACATAAAAATAGACATCGTTAGCTGAATCTACGTATTCATGAAAATGAGTACAGACGAGGTACAACTACATAGATATTGCCTACATGAAAATAGACAACGTTAGCTGAGTCAGGTAATATGACTGTACATGTGAATATACATATATTCCACTTACAGTTTATAAACGTACAAAGCCTTGGCGACGGATAAAGTAATCAACGGCAGATTAACAACGGTTAAACTTCAGTAACTAGTTTCAAACTTAAACCGCGGTTAGAGTGCTTCCAGTCTAACCTGTCATTCAGTTGAATTGACTACTATTCTATCCAAGCAAAGAAGACATTCTGGCAAGATGGGAAAATGACTCCAGCTTGGTTAATATTTGTTCAAAAACTCTAAGTTTGATCTTGAATTGTAGAACAGAATGTTTCCTATAATTTGAGACGAAATATATTATTTTTGATATAATATTGATCGATCTGGAGTCATTTTCCCATCTTGCCAGAATGTCTTCTCTGCTTGAACAGACTATAGTTGATTAGACTCTCAATAAATGAAGTTTGTGAATGTGTTTTAGGTATCTGTTATTTACAGAGAGTACAAAGTGACAAGATAATACAAATTGAGAAGATACAATTCGTATAGATTGGGAGTAGTTATGTCCAGTTATTGTTGCTTACATCTGAAACACACACTGCCAAGTTAGGGTTAGGAAGAAGGCGATAGCTTGTGCAGTTTAGTCTGTTCAAGCGAAGAAGACATTCTGGGAAGATGGGAAAATTACTTCAGCTGGGTCAATATTGGTTAAAAATCATACATTTGATTCCAAATTGTTGAAAAACATTCTCATCTACAATTTGGGACCAAATTTCTAATTTTTCAACCAATGTTGACCGAGCCGGAATGATTTTCCCATCTTGCCAGAATGTCTTCTCTGCTTGGACAGACTATACTTAACTCTGGATTAGTGCCACTTAACTTGCTCCTATCCCTCATTTCATTTCAAACACGACATAGCTTGCATGCCTCTGAACTAGTTTGTCCAAGCAAGGAAGACCCTTTGGCAAGACGAGAAAATGACTCCAGCTCGGTCAATATTGGTTCAAAAATTTTCGATTCACTCTCAAATTGCAGATCAGATAGTTTCCTATAATTTTAAACTAGAGCCATAATTTTTGAACCAATATTGACCGAGTAGAAGTCATTTTCCCATCTTGCTAGAGGGTCTTCTTTGCTTGGACAACCTATCACAACGAATATTTGACCCAACTAATACAACACAAGGGATGTTGCAGAGAGTTAGCACGATTTAACAAAATTGGCATATGACAATCATCTGTTATCAAATCTCAGCTCTGTCAGGGTAGTCTGTAAGCGTTCTGTAATAGCGAAACAGTTTGCTGAAGTCGTCCTTATCACAATGACCTGTCGCAGAGCGCTCGCCGACTGTCCTGACAGAGCTGAGAATTAATAACAATCATTCACCAACCGCCAGCTTCGTTGGAGCCTGCTATAACAACGATGGCTCAATCATAAGCTAGACTAGCCTGCAATTGCACTGTTATTAGAGTCTGTCCAAGCAAAGAAGACATTCTGGCAAGATGGAAGAATGACTCCAGCTCGGTCAATATTGGTTCAAAAACATGAATTTGGTCTCAAATTGTAGAGAACATTCTGATCTACAATTTGAGACCAAGTTTTAAATTTTTGAACAAATATTGATCGAGTTGGAGTCATTTTACCATCTTGCCAGAGGGCCTTCTTTGTTTGGACAGACCATATTAGAGTCTGTCCAAGCAAAGAAGACATTGTGGCAAGATGGGAGAATGACTCCAGCTCGGTCAATATTGGTTCAAAAAACATGAATTTGGTCTCAAATTGTAGAGAATATTCTGATATACAATTTGAGACCAAGTTTTAAATTTTTGAACCAATATTGACCGAGCTGGCGTAATTCTCCGATCTTGCCAGAATGTCTTCTGTGTTGGGAGAGACTGACTATATTGATCCTGTATTGTATGCATAACTGTAACTGTTCATCTCTGTACATAACTGTAATTATTATAACTGTTACTATAGCTGTTTCAACTATAACCTCTGCAGTGCTGAGAATGAGCTTTCCATCCCGTCTGCTTTATCTATTAGTCTGGGTGCAGGCACTGGCGGCTCGTGCCCTCGAAACAGGTGAAGTGCTGTACAGTAAAAGATACGGGCACTTCACCTGTTTCGTGGGCACGAGCCGCCAGTGGATGCAGGCAGAAGCAACTGTAACCAATTGTTTGCCTATTCAGACCGGCACATGCATGATTTGACCTGCTGAGGTCAGCTGTGGCAGAGAAGGAGGAGAAGAAGGTAGAGGAGGACTAGGAGGAGGAAGCGAAGAGGGATGATAAAGAGAGGGTTGTGGTGAGGAAGGGTTGAGAAAGTTATGACTTGGAGGAATGGAGGGAAGAATAAAGAATGGGACAAGGAGGAGGAGGAGGATGAAGGAGGAGGAGGAGGAGGAGGAGGAGGAGGAGGTGGAGGAGGACGAGGGAGAGAAGAACAAGAAAGAGAGTGGATAGAAAAAGTAGAAAGATCGGGAGACGATGAAGAAGGATGAGGTAGCGGAAGAAGGAGATTAAAGTAGAAGAGGGCCGAATAGGAGAATTAGGATAAGGATTAGGATGAATAAAAGGTAGAGAAGGAGAAAAAGGAATAGAACGAGAAGTTGGAGAAGAAGGAAAAGGAGTAGTAGAAGAAGACGAAAGAAGAATTGGAAGAGAAAGTGGAATAGGAGGAAAGAAGAATAGGAGGAGAAAAAGGATAGGAGGAGAAAAAAGAATAGGAGGAGAAAGAGGAATAGCAGGTAGGAGATGGAGGAGGAGTAGGAGTATGAGTAGGAGAGAAAGAAGGAGGAGAATAAGGAGAATGAGGAAAATGAGAAGGAGAAGGAGGAGAATGAGCAGGAGGAGGAGAAGAAGAAGAATGAGGAGGAGTAAAATAATACGGGGGAGGAGTGGGAGGAAGAGAAGGAAGAACTGAGAGAGGATAGGGGTGGCTAGACAATTTGATGGATATTGAAATGTTCAATATAAGGATGAAATTGGTGATAAGCCTAAGAGATTGTAGTGATTTGTATGAATGGATAAAGGATTTGTAATGGAGAATAAAGGATAAATATTTTTGAAAGAGAATCACTGAAAAAAATTGGGTTATTTGCTTGGTAAACTCTTTTTTACTTCTTGATTTCTTATTCTTTTTCTTCTTCTCCCTTCTTCTTCTTCTTCTTCTTCTTCTTCTTCTTCTTCTTCTTCTTCTTCTTCTTCTTCTTCTTCTTCTTCTTCTTCTTCTTCTTCTTCTTCTTCTTCTTCTTCTGTGGATTCACCTTTCTACGTCTGAACCTATTCCTCGTCTTCAAATTCCACTTCCTCCTAAGTGATGAAAATCTGTCGAAGAAATAGAAGAAGAAAGAAGAAGAAGAAGAAGAAGAAGAAGAAGAAGAAGAAGAAGAAGAAGAAGGAACAGGTTGAGACTTAGAGAGGTGAATCCACGCCATGTGAAGCCTGGTTGTAGGGGGGGGTTGGGTGAAGAGGATTGAAGATTGAGCATTGGCAATTAAATCAGGAGGGCGATTGCATTCGAATGGCCCTCTCTGTGCTCTGATTGGTCCGCTGAGCACTGTGTGAGCCCTAATCGAATATGGAGTGACCAACAACACACTCATTGACCTCTCCATCTATCTATAGTCTTTCCAAGCAAAGAAGAGCCTCTGGCAAGATGAGATAATGACTCCAGCTCGGACAATATTGGTTCAATAATTACTGATTTGGTTTCAATTGTAGAGAACATCCTGTTCCACAATTTGAGACCAAATCAATAATTTTTGAACCAATATTGACCGAGCTGGAGTCATTTTCTCATCTTCCCAGAGGCTCTTCTTTGCTTGAACAGACTATACCTCTGAATTACTCCACCCAGTATCTAGTTTACTATTATTCTACTCTTCATGTAATCTACTACAGTCCGCGAGCTATCAAGTTTTATCAATTTCGATCTATGGTCCTACTAACTCTGATCCATAGATTTTTATTGAGGAGATTCATTTATTGTCATAAAATGTACTACGGGAAGTGTAATTGAAAACATTGCCATCATTGCAGATCTCCCTACTCTATCTCATCAAAAACATAACCTATCTTGTCAATATATTTTACCTTTTATCTACACCCAACTCAACAGCCCATCTAACACATAATTCTGGGGTACCCTATCTCATCAGCAACTTATTTGAAACATGCTCTTAAATCCATAGCCTCTTCCCATCCCGAGAACATCACAATAGCCTCTCTTTCACAGTTGTGATATGGAATATCTTATCAGAAATTCATAAAAAAATTGTATCTTGACTATGAACTATTATTTTCAATTTTTCTATGAAGCTGACGCCAAAACATTAGACGGTTTCGTCTGTCTCTTGTAGCCTACGTGCTGTAACCTACAAACAGCTGATGAGAAGCGTCTAATGTCTCTTTTGATTTCAAAGACATTAAAAATGTCAGGGTATATATATATATATATATAGATATAAAAGTACATCTAATTAACAACATATAGTTCTGCCATGGGTCAAAACATAGACTATAGACATATATATATATATATATATATATATATATATATATATATATATATATATATATATATATAGATATAAAAGTACATCTAATTAACAACATATAGTTCTGCCATGGGTCAAAACATAGACTAAGTATCAACACTCATAATTTCCCAGAAAAAGTGAGGTAAAACGATTTTCAAAATGTAATAAAAATACTTCTACTTAAAATAATTATTCAAATGACTCTAAATACTCGGTGAATGGGATACATCAACTGTTATAGCTGGCACCAAAAATTGAAGTGGTTGACGAATGACTTTTGATTATGCTCAGCTCTGTTAAGACAGTCTGAAGGTGATTTCGAGAGCGAACTAGTACGAATTGTTCCAACTCGCCGACTGTCTTGAGAGAGCTGAAAATTTAACATCAGTCATTAGCCAACAGCCTTGATTTTTGGTACCAGCTACACCAAGGCTATTTTCTTCGCATTATGGATTTTTACGGATAAATTATTATTCATTAAAAACTTGAGAAATCTGCTTCCGTTCAGCTATTTTCAAACTCAAAGTTGCAAACTCAAACTCCAAACTTCATCTGCATTGTTCAAAACTTTCTGAATGAAGTCAACAAAAGTGAAAGTTATGATTGATATTAGCCTAAAAAGAACTTCGACAAGAAAAAATTAAATTTTCCAGTTCACTTTAAAATTCAGACTGCGTCGTTCTTCTTTTATCCTGAGATCATCAAATTGTGACTTTCTGCGTTTCAAGAGAGTTTTCTTGTCTCATTTGAATGGAAAATTGGACCTCAATTTTCCAGACAAATCGGAAAAGTTGGCGCGTTTCTCTTGGGTTCAAAGTTAAGGATTTGAGGTCGCTATTAGTGTCGGTTCTATTGATGAAAAGTTTTAGACGATTTTCTTTAGGGAAACGGATAATTAGCGAACTATATTCATTGAGATTAGTTGGTTAAGTAATTAATTAATGAGTCGAATGAACTATTTCCATTGGAATGAATTTGGGGATTTATCAAGAAGAATCGTCATAGAATAACGTGTTATCTTAGAATATAATATAATTGTCATCTAAGAATATCATAGAATAACGTTATCTTCAATTAATTAGTTTAGTTGTATAACGTTACTATATGACAGTTTCAAATTCCATTGGAAACAAATTCCTCATTTTACAACAAATGAGGTAATTGTATTTATTTATACTTTATTTTAGTCTAACGTTGTGAATAATTTTGTATTGTATTGAAATGGCACCTGCTGAAAAACCCAAGGGTTTAGGAGGACCAAAAAATGTAACAGTCCATTTCAAATAAAATTGATTGATTGATTGAATTCAATGAGTTGTAATTCCATATTTAATTCAAGAGCTCATACATAATAAAAGAATGTAATTACTTGGCCTATATCCCCGTTCAATAGAGATTGTATCTCAATTTTTCCGTATTCATTCTCTAAATTTTCAAGTTCCAAACTTATTATTATAGTCGATTGTTTAGATTAATTTCTCATGCTAATATGAGACAGAGAAAACATGGAACTTTTGGCGAAAACCATAGCTATAATCGAAAGGAGTTTGCAGTCTTTATTGTATTGAAAAACTTTTGCAAACGCTATCTATCGTAAGAAAAATGCAACATTGAGGCTGGCTCCAAACTTCAGGCTCGACTCCCATTGGCCAGCTCTTTCAAGCGTGTTAAAAGTGGGAGTTGAGGTCTCGGCCAATCGCAGCAGAGCTCCCACGTAACATCGAGCGATTCATGAGTTCCGTCATTTTGTTTACAGAGACGGCCATTTCATCAGCAATATCAATATTATGTATTACAAAACATAGATAAATGATAATAGCCGAAACTCGTAGCTCAATGATCTCTCAGCTAATCCAGATATCTTTAATGACCAATAACTTTCAATATATTCATAAGCCTATTGTTTATATAAGTATCATTATGATATTTTAAAGCAATAAATTTTTCAACAAATTATTATAAGCTTATCATAACGGAGACGTGGAAAAGACCCAGTTGTATAATTCACAGGCGGCTCGTACCCACGAAACAAATGAAGTGCCCGAATCTTTTACTGTACAGCACTTCACCTGTTTCGTGGGCACGAGCCGCCAGTGGTATAATTTAAGTAGTAGTCCTACAATCTAATTGCACGATATTTTGGTTTGTGAAATAAGCACTGTGAATATAAAACCCTAATCTCACAAACACTATTCTTATCTGCTTATAACTAGGTAAATACTAATAAATTTCACTTTTACAACAGTAGACACAACTTTGTTGCTTGTCGAACTCGTTTCGTGGCTCTGAGCCACATCATCAGCGTACAATGAGTAAGTACGCTGTTTCGGATGGACACGTTAAGCCGTCGGTCCCGGCTGCCTAAAAACAGTCGTTAAGTCATGTCAGAGGCCCTGAAATTGATCAGGAGCGACCTGAAAACTCTGACACCAGACCTGAGCCAGCCAGGTCACACGAATATTATTATTATTATTAATGGGTAAGTAGATACATATTCTTATTGTAAAACTAAGCGAATTGTGAATTTCATAATGAAAGATATAATGTAAATATTCATACTTAGTACAACTCCAAAAAATTAATTCAACTATTATACAATCAATAATGATTATTCGATAAGTTTGGTACAAATTAGTCCCATAAAACATAATAGTTATTGAACTTCCATCTATTCTAATTCAATTGAAACTGGACCTGAATTTCAAATGGAAAGATCATCTTTATAATCAAAGTAATTAGAATTCGATTTCGGGCACTGAAAATCTATACTTCTACTATATTTCAAGAAAGTGCATTTATTAAACATTGAAAAATTTAACCCCACCAATCTATCCAGATGAAATAAGAGCGTTATATCACCACCAACCACCCAAAAACTACCTAATTGAAAGAAAAATCCCAAAATTATACGTTGAACTCATTAAAAACGATCGCAACCTTCTCGAAATATGATAACATTCATCTCCTAATTGAGGTCAGTCCAAGTGGAGCACTGGAAAAATACTGGAAGTATTTTTTAAAAGTTTTTCCCGTGAGGGTTTTCCAAGAATGAGTTTTACCGTGTTTTTCCACCGTTGAATAAACGATGTAGAAAAGAATCTCTCTCAGCTGATGTGGGCAGGAATGCTCTTGACATTTGTGGTCGGGCTCTTGACTTTCGAATTGAATTTTGAATTATGCAGAAACCGGGAACGGAGTGGGGAACAGAACTGGGAACGTTGTGAATGAAAAGCCTATAGAGATTATAAGGATGCTTCTTCACGAGCAATATTTCAATTCATCGGTTAACATGTAATGCATGAGGAATTTGTGATACTTGAGAGGGTTCATCATGAACAATCAAAGCTAGTCTCTCTAAGCAAAATATACATTTTGGCAAGATGGGAAAATGACTCCAGCTCGGTCAATATTGGTTCAAAAATTATAAATTTGGTCTCAAATTGTAGGAAACATTCTGAGCTAAACTTTGAGACCAATTTATAATTTTTGAACCAATATTGACCGAGCTGGAGTCATTTCCCTATCTTGTAAGAATGTCTTCTTCACTTGGACGAACTTGGATAGGAAGGATCTTTATCATCGTCAGCAAAGCCCGATTTTCCAATACAAAGCTAGGCTCAAATAACAGCTGATAGTATTTAATTAGTTCAGAATTGGATGCTATTTAAGCCTGGCTTCTCTCAAGCATTATAGAGAAAAGCGGGCCCAAATTGGAAAGGTCATGTTTAGTATTATTATTACAATAATTGTTGATAATATTATGATTACGATTACGTATTATAATAAGTATGTTATTCACATCAACACAAATCATTCCTTCACATATTGTCAATACGGTAACATAAAACATAATCATATTTCATGATACGTGTTGATGATGGTGATGATAATCATAAGTATTTAGAGATAATAGAGGGACTTTATAATTGGAAATGAGATTTGAAAAGGTTTTGTTCCGTATTATTGATTTCCGTGGAATTATTGTTGGGCAATCAAACAAATATAGGCTTATAAATAATCATGAGTTCTGAAAACGTCATCCTCTCTAAGGCTCTATAAAGTCAGAATTTATAATATGTTATATCCTCTTTAGAAGCCTTACGGATACTAGAATACAATATGACTCAAATCACCATTTTCCACTCCCAAAACAAGCATCAAACAATTCAACAAATTAAAAATTATCATTTATTCTGTATGGTATTGTGTATCCATTCTTTTTCCCACTTTTAAATTTAAACTTAATAAAAATAACTTTTATGTGAAAATGAACTTTAATTACATAGTAGTAACTGGTTCAACCTGTTCTGGTGGTCATCTTCAAACTCAATGAGACTTCAGACTTACGGCTGAGGCCGCACTGCCGGTGGGTAGAGCGTGGAGGGTGGAGGGTAGATGGTAAATCTATAGAACATACACACCATCCACAGTAATACATCCTATGAATGGTATGTGTTCATTCGCCATCTTGAAATTCTCAAATATGGACAACATAACCTCAAAAAACAGTATGACGTCATACCATTCATACGATGTATTACTGTGGATGGTGTGTATGTTCTATAGATTTACCATCTACCCTCCACCCTCCACGCTCTACCCATCGGCAGTGCGGCCTCAGCCTAAGAGTCTGAAGATGACCACCACAACAGATCGAAACTAGTTGGTACTAAGTTTATTTCCACATAAAAGTGATTTTTATTAAGTTTAAATTTATTGTTCAATTATCTAGAAAGGGGAGAGCAATAGGATTTCCCCCAAATCTTTTTCTCTCTTAATCCAAGAAAAAAAGGCCAGAAGATTCAATCTGTATGTTATAATATCTATAGTTGGAAAACTATAGTTCACACCATAGTCTCCAGAAAGAACACAAATAATTAAAACTCACTAAGGTCGCTCTGAAATTCATCCAATCAATATAATGTTAGTTCAGCTGTGTGATTCCCTACGATATACAAACCATATCAACGATGACCCTTACAATATACATACAATATGATGAGCAATGTATATTTCGATGGAATTTATGTAGTAAAGATAGGCTAGAGATATCTCTACATTTAGATATTTCTATAGAGGAATAGAATCGATGAATTAATCACTATTCCCATACGATATAGCAAGCAATGATGTATACTTTGATAGAGTCTACGTAGTAAAGACAGGCTATAGATTTCTCGTTAGTAGATATCTCTACATAGATATCTCCATAGTAAATTGGAGAATCGATGAATTAATCACCCCACCTGTTATGTGCATAATAGCAAGAACGGTAGCCTATGTTTGTTACGATCCTGTAAGTTATAGTCTGTCCAAGCAAAGAAGACATTCTGGCAAGATGAGAAAATGACTCTAGGTCGATCAATATTTGTCCAAAAGAGTTGAATTTGGTCTCAAATTGTAGGAAACATTCCGATCTAGGACTTAAGACCTGATTCATAATTTTTGAATTGAAATTGTTCGAGCTGGAGACATTTTCCCATCTTGCCAGAATGTCTTCTTTCCTTGGATAGACTATTACCTAGAAATGGACGGTATTGAATTCCCATGGGAAGCAGGCCATCTCCATCCCATTTTAGCCCGTCTGTAGGCTTCCCATCTCTTTTTAGCTCATCTCCAAAGGTTTCCCCATCTCTTTTTAGCCCTTGCCCTTCCTTTTTAGTCCTAGCAGACCGACCCTAAACCTCCCTTGACAGGGCTTAATCCCGCTAGCCTCACCTTACTAATCTCAACTATTCTCTACTTGATGTAACTACGATCTTAACATAACACGTATAGAGTTAGGAATACAGGGCATTTCAGGTTGAAAGTTCGATGAAAACTGAGTATAATCCCAGCGCAATATGCAGACGTGTTGAGGTCAGCGATTTATAGACACTGTTTTGGTTGTAGTTGCGGGAAAGTTGGTAACAGTGCGGGCGGGAAGTTTGAATTCCTAAAACACTAACGTTGGAGGTTTAAATTGGCAGCAGTGAATGGCGCGAAGTTTGATCATTTATTTATGATGGAATATTATCACACCACTCTTTGATTTGTCTTTGTGGATTCTAGTTTTTGGTTATATATTGGAAAGTTCTAATTGGTTTGCTGCGTGTTGATGGCGCCAACTTTGAATTTGATCATTTATTCATGCTGAGATAATTATGAATTTATGTTTGATGTCCTGCTTTCGTGAGCTAGTTTTTAGAATTTTAGATTCATGGTAGTTTGAAAAGAAGATTGGATAATGCTTAATGAGCCTGATCAATAATTATAATTGAAAATTATTGAAGATTAATTGTATAATTGAAGATTATTGTAGCAAAATGATACTATAAATTTTTAATGAAATATTGGCTTCAATTTAACATAATATTATGTAGTAGTGGATGAACAGAAATAGTATTGAACCTCTATAATATAATTTCCTATATCTCTATCCATACAAATTCCTATACATTCACCCACGGATACAGTTATAAAAGCTACTCTAAACAAACGCCAAAGTTGCAACAATTTTGGTGTTTATAACATTTCCCATTAACACGGTTTGTGCTAAGCAAGCCCTTGATTTATTTATCAATTTATCCAGGGGTCTTTGTTAGATATAGATGATTAGATATAGTAGGCTACCTGATAGGTTTACTACTCATTGATATGCAAAACCACCCCTACCCAAGTGAGATTCTCACATTATGTAAAGTTGTAGGGTTGTTTGGAAACTGGAGCAATTAACCCCTCATTTTGTAGCACCCATACTAAATACTGAGATTGCTTGAATGTTGCTCGATTGAAATTTATCTGAGGTTGGTTGCGAGAGATAAATTTTGAAAGTTTCAACAAAATAACAGAACCTGTTATGTGGTTTATCAGTTGGAATGGAACGTGGAATTATTAGATTTGTATGGGAATTGAATCATGAATGGAAACACAAATTTGTGATTTATGTTGAAGATGTTATAACATTTCTGGGTGGTAAATCTTCAGAATATTCCAGAATAAGTACTGTAATAACTTTTGGCTACCTGAAACCATAGACTAACTATACAACAGAATAGTATATCTACGCTGAAACCTAGTGCTTTATTATTATTTTTCATGATTCAACTTGAAAAATACTTCAACTGAGTTCCAATTCCATCATCTGTGAAAATTGGATTGTTGTTGGTAAAGATAGTCAGTCGTTTCCCGCGTGAATAGTAATATTGAATACTGATAGGAATATAATAGTATGGGAATATAATACTTATATAATGGTAATAGGAATAGTAAATGTTGTATTACACTGTTACATTGCATTACATTTTTGATTAACTGGATGTTATTCAGATGCTTTCTGCTCCATACTTGGTTATGCACGGGAGCCAGCTTATAGTTGAGAGGATCAACGTGCTAACCACACGTTACTTCTATCCTGGATGATGATTCTTCACCTCTGCTGTACAGGGAGTTAATATGATACAGGCTACCAGCTGGTAGGCCTAAGCCCTCCATGGGCTGTACAGCCATAGGGTAAGAATATGTCAAAAAGGTGAGGCTTATACTTTACTATTATATTCAAATCATATGATATGATAATATATAAATATAGATGTGGAACTATGTATATGTAGCACCTGCAGCCTAACCTTAAGTCTCACCTTATTTGAGGTGAGGTTTATGTTCTTACCCATGGGCTACATACATCTTCAATTGTTATTCATGATCAATGAATACTAAATATATTAATATCATGATATCACTAAAGATATTAATTTTCATCCTCATCTTTCAACCCACTATCAATTCACCCTTATTGTATCAAATTGTGAAAAAATTGAAACTTCAACCAACTTGATATTGTATAGCATTGAACACCATAAATGAAATAAATACATAGAGTGCCCGTGTCTCACCTGTGCCCGCGCCTGCTCGCTGACCAGTATGACGTCACGGGTGGCATCGTGTAGTGGGATGTCCGATATGAACAGGCCACGCCCAGTCATGCTGTCCAGTGCATCGAGAAAAGGAGAGCCAATGAAAAGAATTGAGTCGGATTCTGGACAGTACACCATTTGGCCTTTCAGTTCTAGGCCCTGTTTGGAAGGAAAAACGAAATTATTATTGAGAAAAACATTGAATAATTGAACGATAATTAGTAGACTACTAGAATGGTAGTAAACTAGATCCACAGGCGGCTTCTGCCCACGAAACAGGTGAAGTGTCCGTATCTTTTACTGTACAGCATCTCACTTGTTTCGTGGGCACGAGCCGCCAGTGTAAGATATTGATATTGAACATTGTATGATTAAATCATGCTCTGTGAAAAACTATAGCCTAATGCTACAGTGTAGACATTTGTGTGAAAGGCTCCATGAAGACACTACATAATAATTGTTATTATTGAATAATGCTTAGTCTTAAACCCTGATAATTACCCTGAAGCCGATGGTGAAAATGAATGAAAAGACAAGATGTTGTCAAACCACTGATACATTAGAAAATGGAGATACCGGTTTCGGTTGTTACACCATTATCAATCTCTGGTGATATGATGGTGTAACAACCGAAACCGGTATCTCGATTTTCTAATAAATCAGTGGTTTGACAACATCTTGTCTTTTCATTTATAATGGATAACTACCACAATATTATCAATTTCACAACTACTCAAAGAATGGTGAAAAAGGCTACATCGAAAACACTGCGTTATGTAAAAAATTAATACTTAGAGGAAAACATTACTAGAGTCACATTTAGCCATAACAACTGGTGTGGAAGGCTTCATAGAAACAATGCTTATCAAACCCATGCAATTAATAGTAATTTATCGTACAATGCGTATTACCATAGACTAACTATACATAGCGTAGAATAGTATATCTACGCTATTACTTTGGAACTTATAATCAGATTAGCAAAGCATTAGGCTATGTGTCAGCAATTGTTTTGTCGGAACTGTGTTGTATCGTGCTTCGAATCGAGTTATTGTGAATGGGGTACAGTTATGATAGCTTCGATTTGAAGGGAAATTGATGGATAGTTGTGCTTACCTCAGCAATGCAAGGTCCAAGATCGCCAGATAAACTTATTGCTAGTAGGAAGGGCGAGTTGGCTCTCTTGATGATTCCCTCAAAGCTCACTTCAACGCCGCGAGGTAGCTTGAACTCGAAGTAGGTCTGCACTGGTGTGCCTGTAAAGTAATATGGAAAAATGAACTTGAATTATTGTAAAAACTCATCAATTCGAAGTACAAGATTGATGCAGGGAGGACGAAGTTCGATGATACAATGCATTTTCAATGCTCATCGACCGTCACCTTATTGGTAATAAGCTATGCAATCATAATTGAACAATCTGAGAGCTTTGCAAGTATTTTGTGTCAACGAGCTTCCTCCCTGTACGATTGCGAATCAGTTTATTTTAAACTTTTGTATCATTACTGCGTATTGAAAATCCGTCGTTGAAAAAGGACTTCAATATTTTTTATTCCGAATATAATTAATTCTTTACCAACTCTAATAAGTTGTGGAAGTTTGCTTGCTCATCAATGTATATGCTCCACTGTTCTTAAATCTATAAAATTTTATTCATTTATCGATAGTAGTTTTATTACAATTAAAATATCAAGGCCTAAAAGAACAGGATTTTGTTTAAAACATTTTCAACCCAAATTTTAATTGAAATGAATTCTAGATTCCAATTATAAATCAATTCTGATTGTTAAATTTCCTATTTTGTGATTTTTTGTTGGAACTATAGCCTAACGTGTGCTTATCTTGAGCTTGAAATTTTTTGAATTTTGAGTGAAAATCAATTATTTAGTAGAATCATATAACTCAACCTACTTTATTGTTTGGAGGAGAATTAGTTTTTGGAGGAATCCTGTTGTACTATGAGTTAATAAATAAGAAATATATTCTTCACTTTGTAGTTAGGGCTACTAATGAATAATAAATCAATAAATAATCAAATCACCATTGGAATAAGTTAATTTTTCCCAACAACTAGTTTCGAAATCACTCGAAAGTTCAAAAGTGAGTTGTGAGGAAAAAACTTATTTCAAGGGTATTTTGATAATTTATTGATCTATTCCATCTAATTTAATGATAACTCACCCAACTGCGAAGCCTGCGCGCCGAAGATGCGCATGAACCCGACTCCGAGCTGTATAATTTCCAGTTTTCTATCGATAACGAAGTGCCAGGGAAACGCCTTGCAGAAAGTGGCCACTCCGATCCGCAGATCGCCCGCGACATTCGACAGTGATCCCACGGGCGCCACCGACACCACGTCTCTGGCGTCGTCATCGGGTTTTGTCACTATTTCGTAGCTAGATGAGAACAGAGACCAGAAAATGTGAAATTATTGTTCCGTTTTTCAAAACATCATCGAAACAAATCTGATGAACTTCAACAATGCATCAATGTATACTGGAATATAATGTTTAATAAATTGTTGGAAACCACAGCTAATCTTCAATAATATTCCAAGATATTTCCATTATTGAACATGAACAGCTGTATAGTGTATTCAGACTGCATTATTGGCCAATTTACATCAAAAAAACTTTCTGATGGTATGATTATAATTAAACCAAATAAGCTTTTGATGCGTTTGGAGATCGTCAAATTAATATTTTCCTTCAACAAGTTTTTGAATTTTTTCTGGTAACATTTGAGCCGGATTTAATTGTCCTATAAATAATTCGATTCTATTGATTCTAACGACTAAACAAACTATCCATTTCTGAACATAGAATACTTTTCACATGATCAATGTCCTCATAATATTCGAAAGTAATATAGCTAATTCAATTAAATTCTATAATTAAGTTCATTTCAACTCAATTATAATTTATTAATGTTATGTTTTACTTTACAATACTGTACTGTAGAGTTGAACACTGATTAGTGAATTTTGAAATTTGTATTCGAATAATCATTTCATTTCATCTCTACTTTATGATATTTGAATTTTATTGTATTGTGTATAAGAGGCAAAATTGACTTATAAGCCTGTTGTTTCCATTAGTAAACATTTTATTTATTTATAATCAAATTTAAATAATCACAGAGCCAAAGGCCCTGATATTATTCTCTCTTCTACATAAAAAGGTGAACATCATAAACAATATTTATTACTGTCTTTGTTAACAACCTTATTTTCTGAGCCTACTTCATAATTTTCTTGAAAAATCAAGTGCCTAATTTGATTGAATAATCCAATACAATATTGTTCCAAATTTGAATTTTCATTCCAACTCACCGGAACTGTTTGTAGTGCCTAACTTGATTAAATAATCCAATCCAATACAATTGTTCCAAATTTGAATCTCCATTCCAACTCACCGGAACTGTTTGTAGTGCCTAACTTGATTAAATAATCCAATCCAATACAATTGTTCCAAATTTGAATTTTCATTCCAACTCACCGGAACTGTTTATGGTCGTGTGGATGGGGTCTTAGCGTGACAGAGGCGGGAGTGTGATAGAATTCGGTGGCGATCGCTTTGAGTGCGCCGCCCAAGAGTGGCGCCACCGCTGGTCGCTCGGTAGTCAGACGCAGTTCGAGCGCGCCACTGCCCGGCACGCCGCATACGAACGCTGAGCTTACTTGCTGCAAATGAAAGAAGAAGGGAAAGGTCTTAGAAGAGATAAGAATGGAAGGAGGAGAGAGGATGAAATGGGTAAGAAAGTGAACACAATTTAACAGAGACCTTAATTTAATAGAGAATTAATAGAGTTGAATAAATATTTGATTTGACCTATTAATGAACTTGTGATACAAGAACACGCGACACTGCGTAGATCAATGGAGGGATCTGGCTGCAATTGGAAAAAATACTGTCCTAAAAAAGAGATAGAACGGGAGGGAGAAATAAAAATTAAAGTGAAGTTAATAAAATAATAATAATAATAAATTATTAGTTATAATAATGAAGTTAATAATAACAGTGAAGTTAATAATGAATGAATTGGAGAAGTAGATACAGTAGAATACAATAGAGACCTACTGATAGATTTGAAATAAAGGACGCAGAGTTTTCTTGCTGTTATCGAAGAGGATTAGATATATTAAATATATTATCTATTATTAAGACTTAGATCTAGTTTTTACAGCATCATAGCTTGAAAAAATGGAGATGCTTTGAGTTCAGAGAGACAGTACTAATGAAGTACTGTTAAGTGGGATGCATTGGGCCCTCTTTATATGGTGGATTTCTGTTGCTTATTGGCTATAACAGGTATAGTCTGTCCAAGCAAAGAAGAACCTCTGGCAAGATGGGAAAATGACTCCAAATTGGTCAATATTTGTTCAAGAATTATAATTGTGGTCTCAGTAGTAGATAAAATTGTTTCCTACAATTTGAGATCAAATTTATAATTTTTGAAGCAATATTGGCTGAGCTTGAGTCATTCTACCATCTCCCCAGAGGGTCTTCTTTGCTTGGACAGACTATAATAATAATGACTGCAACAAGACTGCTCACTATTCTGTTCTCCATCATTCAAACCTGTTGAATGTTTCAAACAAAGTAGCCAGCCAATCACAGTCAAGGAGGGGAGAGAAGCAAGTCAGCTGACATGCTTCAAGCTCCTCCCTCTCATCTGATTGGTCGACGGAGTCAAACGTAAATAACTCTTGCTTTAGCCAGTAGGTGGCAGCAGTTGTAGGGTCAACAATTTCAATCCCACTTCATCATAAATTTGGCATGCCTGAAGCTCCTCCCTCGGAACTGATTGGTCGACAGTGTAGCAAGTAAAAACTCTAGCTCATGGCAAATTCCAAATTTATGAATGCTGAGCTTACTTGCTGCAATTGGAGAATAATAAAACAGTCTCAGAGAGGAACAGATGGATACAGAAGGTAAGTATTCTGTAATGAATTGGAAAGAGACCTTGAAAATAAATAATTTAATAATAAAATTTAAAAAAAATTTAAAAGTGACATGAAAAACAGAGTAAAAGTATTGTGTGGGTGAATTTCCTCAGGAGTAATCTATTTTGTTCCTTGTCATTGATTCAACCCACTTTTTGACTAACTAATTTTTTATGTGACTTTTGTATTAATAGTAGCCTTGTTTGTAATTTCGCTACAATTCCAGAGTTACTCTTCCTCGACTTATCCTCTGTCTGATCACTAGATGTTTAGTATGTGATTAAACTGATTATAGAAAATAAATCGACATCAAAAGCTGGAGCACTTGGATGAGCAACTGAAAACATTGGAATAAAATAGAGACCTATTGATAGATTTGAAATGATAGATGCTGAGCTTACTGGCTGTAATTGGAAAAATAAAACAACACTTAAAAGAGATAAGTAAAAAGGAAGGAAACAGAATAGAATGTATTAAAGAGTGTACACATAAGACTATAAGAGAGATTTATCAATATCCTTGAATAGAAACCTATTGATAGACCTGAAAAAGACCTATTATTAATAAATTAAATGGAAATCTATCGCATCAAAATTGTGAAGCTGGAGCTGAAGAGTGAAGAGATCTCTCTGAATTTCATATTTTGTTTATTAATTTCTAATTTGTTCAAATACTGGAATCAGGAAAGTTTGTTTAACTATGCCACAATGCCATAATAGTTTAACAATGCCACTACCAATAGTGGCCAGAACAGGTAATGATAACTTGAACAAAAACGCTCACTTTTCTGTTCTCTATTACTCAAACCTGTTGAATGTTCAAACAAAGTAGCCAGCCAATCACAATCGAGGAGGGGATGGAGGCTAGTCAGCTGACATGCTTTTCGCTCCTCCCTCAAATCTGATTGGTCAACAGTATCAAACATAAATAATTTCCGCTACTTTTGCTCTTGCCAGGAGATAGCAGCAGTTGCAGGGTCAACAATTCCATTCCCACTCCGTCACAAGCTCAACACGCCTCAAGCTCCTCCCTCGCACCTGATTGGTCAACAGTGTCCATCACAAATAACCAAAATAACTCTTGCTTTCACCAGTAGGTGGCAGCAGTTGCAGGGTCAACAATTCCACTCCCACTCCGTCACAAGCTCGACACACTTCAAGCTCCTCCCTCTCACCTGATTGGTCGACAGTGTCAAACGTAAATAACTCTTGCTTTTATTAGTAGGTGGCAGCAGTTGTTGAGTGAACATTTTTATTCCCACTACATCATAAACTCGACACGCCTCTAGCTCCTTCCTCACATCCTATTGGTCGACAATGTCAAACGTGAATAACTTCCACTTCTGTCAGAATTTAGAGCCAACAGTTGAAGTTGGAATTGCAGTTGTAGTGTCCTAGTAGGCTATCTAATGTTGCCCTATTGAGTATTCCTTGCCGGATTAGTTAACTTTTAAAAACTCATTTGACTCTAGAATCAGCCAATAGATGGCAGCAGCTAGTTGATTATGATTAGGCTATATACCATTATGATTCATTGTTATTCGTTCGAGATAAATTCAATCAAAGACTATTAATTTACTCTTCCTTGTAGAAATTGCTTATTCAATAAATTCACTTTGCAATATAATTTAGTTCAACATCAAGCTATTTTATATTTGAGTTGAATGTTCATAACTAGAGCCTACAGTGTACTGTATTTTTGTTTATGTACTACCACGGATACTAGAACATGTATTATAATATGCGCGATGTATATTATAATATCTGTCTTTTACTATTAAAGTTATAGGTGTCTTCAGACTCTATGAGAATTGTGATTTAAAAATTGAATTGATGTACATTAAGGACTAACAAGACACATGAAAATTATTCGATTCATCTTTATAGATTCATAAATTCAATAGAATAACATACTTATCGTTCAAGATATGTCCTTTATTTAGTCTGTCTAAGCAAAGAAGAAGTTCTGACAAGATGAGAGAATTACTTTGGCTAAGTCAATATTGGTTCAAAATTTATCATTTAGGTTTTGAATTGTGAATAAGAATGCTCTCTACAATGTGAAACTAAATGTATAATTTTCGAACCAATATTGACAGAGTTGGAGTCATTTTCTCATCTTGCCTGAATGTAGTTTTTGATTGAATATTTACAGTTTTTCAATTTAACCAATGAGCATAATCTTCACAAGTTCCCACTCACCTCTTGGTCATTTCCTTGTCCCTGTATAACGTCTAACACTCCATCCAAAGTGGTTAGGAAAGTGGTTAGATCTCCTCCGAGGAATTTTAACAGTTTGGCTTCTGATGATGACGTCACAAGGGTCTCCCCCAAACTGCGCAGGAACAGTGACGCGTCAACTGCAACAAAAATTGATGAATTTATTTGATATAAATTGATAAATTCATTGATAAAAAAGCAGAGAATAATGTCCAAAACGTCTCCTATGAAATTTTGTTGAATAATGAGTCCGTATGTTATGTAATTTCGTTGTACTTCACACAAGAAGTTTTGGTCCAAGAAATAGAAATTCAATTAGAATAATAGAAGAATTTCGAGTATCTACGCACAATTCACTAGGCCTAGTATCTTGATCGTAAATATAGTTAGTTTATTTTTATTTTTTACACTGGGATAGAGCAGTTGAGTAGTCAATCTAGGTATTGTACTCCTTTGTAAATGAGACTCAGAGCACCCCGAACACGTTCATCGAGAGACAAAATCATGAGTAAGCCAGTGACGGATCATGCCCACGAAACATGCCCGCATCTATTATTGTACAGCACCTGTTTCGTGGGCACGAGCCGCCAGTGCAGTAGGCTACTGTTGTATTTTACTGTGGTGGTTACTGTGTTTGTGCTTTTCACTGCGAATGTTGATCACTTTGATATTTTCGCATAAGATAACGACAGAAATGAATTTGAATAATGACACAGGAGAAATTGAAAGATGTTCATGATATAGATTTCATAGAATCATAGATAACACTGGCGGATCATACCCACGTAACAGGTAAAGTGCCCGCAACTTTTACTGTACAGCAGTTGAACTGACATTCTATTAGGAAAAATCCAATAATAATAATAAATAAGCCAGAGTTCGTGATTGAATCATTGAATCAAGTTTCAAACTGGTATAAAGCTGTGTGTTCACGGTTTACGCTTAGATATTGAAGGTTTACTATTTTAGGAATTTTCCTTTTCTTACAACTGATTTTATCAATTAGACATGACATTTAGTTACGCCTAGATCATGTTTTGAAATCGAAATAGACATTAGATGATGATCACATCAGTAGGTAACATAAGCTAGAGGCTTATATCAGTACTATCAAAAAAGCAAAATGTTAGAAAATGATATTATGTTAAAAGAATAATCTGACGAAAGTTTGTTTAAAACTGAAACTACTTGTATATGAAATAATTGGTAAATTGCCCCTTATTTGTCAGCCAATACAAGTAATGCTGAAATAACTGGAAAATTAACGCTTGTTTATGCTCCAAGAAAACCTTTGAAATGTTGTAAATCTTTAAAGCAAAACAAACCCAGCTCAATCGATTCCATCAATAACTCCAACACATTGGTGACAAATTTCTGATTCCCATTTCTCAAGAGCAAAAGCACTAGAAAGAGTGATATGATAAATGAGACAGGTCTCCGATTGCAGAAAGCTGCTTTCAAACAAATTCAATGATTGGTGATAAATTCAAGAGCGAAGGTGTTGGGTTTCATTTCTTGCAAAAGAGTGGAAAGATGGTATAGTCTGTCGAAGCAAAGAAGACATTCTGGCAAGATCTGAAAATAACTCCAGTTCGGTTAATATTGGTTCAAAAATTATACATTTGGTCTCAAATTGTAGGGAACATTCTGATCTACAATTTAAGACCAAATTTATAATTATATAATCAAGATTGACCGAGCTGGAGTTATTTTCCCATCTTGCAAGAATGTCTTCTTTGCTTGGACAGATTATAGAAAGAAGGAATGAAAAGTGGGATGACTGATTGCCGGGAGACAGAACGAAGAGAAAGAGAGAGGGAAAAAATGGGAAGGAGGATAAGAAAGGGAAGGAGGAAGAGAAGGAAGGAGGAAGAGAAGGAAGGAGAGGAGAATGATAAAGAGAGGAGGATCTCATTACATTTGATTGATTTGTGGAGAAGTGATGGAGCAAATAATTTGAATCGTGAGATGGATGCTAAATGGGTAATAGGAAAGTCATCTGCCTGCTTTCTTTCTGTCTTCTACTCCTCCTCCTCCTCATTTCTTCTTCTTTTTCTTCTTCTTCTTCTTCTTCTTCTTCTTCTTCTTCTTCTTCTTCTTCTTCTTCTTCTTCTTCTTCTTCTTCTTCTTCTTTACTTATCCTTCTTCTTTACTCCTTTTTAATTTTATTCTTCTTACGGTTCTTCTATGCTTTCTCTTCATTCTTCTTTCTCCAGGTATTCTTACCCACTGTCCAATATTCCTATCAAGAAATCTCCTATTTTCTCTCTGTCTTTCTCTCTCGCTGTCATTCTCTCTCTCTCTCTCGATTTCTCACTCTCTCTCAATTGTTTCCGTTAAATATTCAATCCCCTAATAGAAAATCTATTCTTCGTCGAATATTCTTGATCTTTCCATTTCTCCTCAATGTTTTCCTCAACCTCTCTCTTTTAATTTCTGCTAGGTGTAGAGTTTCTTCTTATTCTTTGTTCTTATTACTATTCTCAATTACTATAATCTACTCTTCAATTCCTTGCATAGATTGAGATTTTTCCTCCTGGTTCAAATTTTTTCCATCTTCACTTCTCTAATTTCTGTAAGGGATTGAATTTTCTACCTCTTCGTTCTAATTTTTTCACCCTCTCTTCTTTTATTACTAAAGATTCCAGATTTAATAGAGATTCTCGCAAATACTCAATTTCTTACTGCCAGACTATTGATCTCCGAATTCCAATATCGGTATACACTTTAGGATTTCATGAAATCCTAGATTATTTTCAAATTCAGATTATACTCATTAATTCATCAAGTATTCCACTCCACGAATATCTTTAGTAAAAGGCGAAAGATTCTGTAAGTTACTGAACTAGAACCAGAGCAAAAAAATTTATCACATGATCTAGATTATTATCACCGTTGTTTTTACGAGGAAACTCTGAGTTCGGAAGTTACTGAAGCTGAGATGCTGTTCATTCAAAAGATATACAAACCTCCAAGAAAATGATTTAGCTATCTCATTCCAGGTTGTCTTCATGAGTTTAAAGGGGAATTCTATCTTTCTAGCAACGAGCTTATGATTGAATTCACAACCAACATGATACTCGTACATCCAAGAATCTGGTGGTCAAATACAGTTGAGCAAACGTTTTTGCAGACAAGATCAGCTGTCGGGACTCACAAGTAACAGACGAAGCCGCCTTAATTCTTGGAACCGACACCTAATGATGACATTGGCCTGTTCAAGCAAAGAAGACATTCTGACAAGATGGGAAAATGACTCCAGCTCGGTTGATATCGGTTCAAAAATTATAAATTTGGTCTCAATTTTTAGGAAGCATTCTGATCTACAATATCAATGTCTAGCATAATTTATCATTTTGATACACAGTCTTCCTTCTTGAATATGAAGGCCTATTCCTGAAATTGGATTGAACTGGGTAGCCTATGGCTGACTCCAAAAGATAGGCGGATTCGTCTCTTTTTTGTACGTAATGCAACCTTTGTACCTTCTGACAGCTGACTCGAAGCATCTATTGTCTCTTCTGATCTCTAAATAACCAATAATCTGTGCATAGCTGTATGATATAATCTAATTGACAAAATCAGCTGTAGAAGCGCACAAGGAGCAGACGAAAATGCCTAACTTTTTCACATCAGCTGTATACAATTTTAGATAACCCTTTTGAAAAGACTAGTAGGGGCGCATTACATACCAATATACAAGTATATCAATATACAATATACAATTCAATATACAATATACCAATGTACAATTCCTATCACACTCGGATTAACTTACTGGTACTCTAATATATTCTCATGGTATCCACATAACATATATGTATATCAAATCTCACAGCGCACAGTTTTACAGCTCACATTATTACAGTGCACACCAAGCACTCTCACAAGTCAGCTGTCCAACTCAAGGTCATTCAAGTACTATTACAAACAGAACTCTAATCACAACTGACCGACCAATCGTGTAGGCTGTTACAAACCACTACTCCACTTCCAGTTCACAGGACACAAATACCAAAAGCTTTAGATTCCACCAACACACTGACAGCAGCGGTCAATGCATGCGAGTGTGTGAGTGTTTGAATCTAACACCGAGGCCCTACTACACCACCCAGGGGTGTTCAGTGAGGCCTCCAACGAGCATCCGGTACTTTGCGGTTTTGAGCAGCGGTCCTCTAACGAACCTATGTCTCTACAATCAACTCCCCCCCCAACACCCCTCTCCTTTTTCTTACTCTTCTTTATTCCCTTCTACATCTTTTTTCCTTCCTTATCATCTTTCTCCCACATTTCCCCCCCCCCCCTTGTTTCCCCTCAACTCAGTTTTCCCTTCCTGCTTCCTCCTTTTCACGATTTTATCCACCCCGTCTTTTCCTTTCCTCATGTATCCTTTTTCCGGTATTCTCCCTTCCATGTTCTTCCCCATTCTCTCTCCACCCGTTTCCTACTTTCCAATTCCCATTTCTCCATTTTTTCCCTTCTCCATTTCTCCCTTTCCCTTCGCTCTTTCTCCGCCTCGTAATTTTTCCCTTCCTCACTTCTCCATTCCTTATTTCCCTCTTCCTTACTTCTTCCTTTCCATGATTTCTTCTTCTCTCATTTTCCCCTTCCCAATTTCTCCTCCACCATTCCTCCCTTCTTCATTCTTCTTTCACCCATTCCCCTCTCTCTCATTCCTCTCTTCACCGTTCTCCTAATCCTCTTCTCTCCCTCCCACATTTTTTCCCCCAAATTATCCTTTTTATCATTTTCTCCTTCCTTATCTTCCTCTACTTTATCTCTCTTTCTCAAATCTCAGTTTCATCTTATTCATTTTCACCTCCCTCATTTTCCCCTTCCCTATTCTTCTCTTCCTTGTTTCTTTCTTTCTCAACTTTCTCTCTCATTTCTCCCTTCCTCAATTCCCTCTTCCCTTATTTATTCCTTTCTCTCTTCCTTATTTCCTCTCTCCCATTGCTCTCTTCCTCATTTCTTACTCCCTCACTTCTCCCTTCTCATGTCTTCTTTTCTCATTCATCTATTTCCTATTTATCCATTTCTCATCTCTTGCTTCCTATAATTTTTCCTTCCTCATTTTCTCTTTCCCTCACTTCTCCCCTATCCAACTTCCTTTCCTCACTTCTCCCCTATCCAACCTCCTTTCCTCACGTTCCCCTTTCAACATTTCCTCCATTCTTCATTTTTTCTTCTTTCTGTTCCTCATCTTCCTC
Source organism: Sogatella furcifera (assembly GCA_017141385.1). NCBI lineage: Eukaryota > Metazoa > Arthropoda > Insecta > Hemiptera > Delphacidae > Sogatella > Sogatella furcifera. Next base: position 2,085,679 of record CM029557.1, read on the forward strand.
TCTCCAATCTCCGTCCTCCAAATTCCCCTTATTTGATTTTCTCCCATCATCATATTTACCATTCCTTTTCCTCATTTTATCTTTTTCATTTATCACTTCTTGATTCAATATTCTTCATTTACTATCACTTCCCCATTTCATATTCATTCATCACTACCTCATCTCATACTCCTTATTTATCACTACCTCATCTCATTCTCCTCATTTATCACTAACTCATCTCATCCTCCTTATTTATCACATCGTTATTTCATCTTCCTCATTCATCCCATCCTTATTTTTCCTTCTCCATGTTTCTCTTCCTACGTTTCCCCTTCCTTTTCAACAACAATTCCCAATCGGTCCCCCAAAATTTCCCTACACTACCTCCACCGCTATCCCATCTTTTGGCTCACCCTTTGTCACATTTCCATACTCCCCACCCCCTCAAATACTCCCTACCCCCTCAAATACTCCCCACCCTCCTCAAATACTCCCCACCCCCCTCAAATACTCCACACCCCCCTCAAATACTCCACACCCCTAACTCACATAACCTCAAAGCACTGCCTGAGGGTTTTCGACATGTGTGGTAGTAGTGGGATGAGAGGGGGTGATTGTAAAAGGGATCTACATATATGTCGAATAGTTGTTCACTTCCTGTTACTCCAAATCTGTTCCTGGTAAAGTCTGTCAAAGCCGAGAAGACATTCTGGCCAACTGGGAAACCCACTCCAGCTCAGCCAATATTTGTTCAAAAACTGTAAATTTGGTCTCAAACCGTAGTAGAGAATGTTTCCTACAATTTGAGACTTAATTCATAATTTTTCAAATCAATATTCACCAAGCTGGAGTCATTCACCCATCTTGCCAGAAAGTCTTCTTTGCTTGGACAGACTATGGTTCGAATCTGTTCCTGGTATGTAGATTGGAGTGATTGTGGTTCGGAGGAGGGGCGGTGAGGGGAGGTTGTTGGCTAGATCCTGGAGGTGTCACATTCATTAACTTGAGAAATTGAGGACTAATAGAACAGAAAGCTACTGTAACAGTCAATCTTTGATTACCCAAGAGCAAGGCCGGATTTATCAGTAGGCCGATTAAGCACCACTGCCAGTGTTAGGCACTCAAGCGTGGACTAACGTTGGTAGGTACTGGCCTAGGGCGCCAAATTTTGAGGGCCGTTTAGGAATTTAGATAGTTTTGCGTCTTTCCAAAATTTTTTAAAATGCACCGTCCAAGTGTCAACTTGTCAGTCCCAGATAAAACTTTTAATATGTAAATTATTGTTGTGTATTCTAACGGATTCCAATGTTTTGTTTTATATTCTGATGTTTTGGAACATATAAGAATAAGAATAATTTTTATTGTCATAACTGATCTGTAAAAACAAGAATGTTCAAGTTTGAAAATGAAAATAATTACATTCATTGTTAATAAAGAAAACATTTAAAAAACAACAGTGTTATGTTAGAGGCACTTCATTAGCTTCAGCTGTGTTGAAGTTACATACGGAAAAATTGTATCTAATATTCTAATGTATTTGCAATTATTTTATATTGTGATGTACTTTCATGCATTCAAACATGGTCAATGTATCTTGCATTTTATTTGTTGTATGTATTATGTATTACTAATGTTTTCTTATTTATATTGAATATTTTCATTGTTTCACACGGTAGTTGGAAATAAGAATATTCAACTATTGATTAATTGAACATTTTTCAGCAAATTTGTCGATCCAATAATTATTGATAGGTTTATTTGTTATTCGATTACTGGAAAGCACATGAAAATTATTTACAGCAAAAACATTTGGAATCATCTGTTCTTGCAGCCATTTTCACTGCCCTCTTCAACTCTATTCACAAAAGCATTCGAAATAGTTTTGAATTTAGCCAGCAGATGGCAGTAGCAATAGGGTGACTTGCTTCGACTTCCATTGGACACGCCTCCAAGCTCCGCCTTCGCTCTGTCAGGCCTACGTCATCGGCTTGAAAAGTTCCTAAATTCGACCAGTAGACTGCAGCATTTGTCGGGTGATGTTCCCGATTTCACTTGGACACGCCTTCAAGCTCCGCCTGCTTTTTTCCGATTGGTTGACAGTGTTTTGTGCGTTCTGCCTTACAAAATGACTGCTGCCGAGAAAATGGTGGATAGTGTATCGTACACAACATAAAGCTGATTTATTCTTATTCCAAACTGTACAACACTTCATCTCACACTAATGTAGATTATTTTCGGTTGATAACATTTTATCAAATTGGTACTTGACGAATCTATTTATAGAGTTAAAAAATAGAGTCTCTATTTGACACAACGGTGAACATAAACTCTATTTTCGATATTTTTATTCGAAATTCGCTGGCGGCTACTGAGGTGAAGAGTCCGTATCTAATACTGTACAACACTTAACATTCTCCCACGTCACGAGAAGCAAGTGTTAAATAGAAAGAAGTACATTTTGGATTTTATTGTCCGTGTTTTTATACAATACCTTCATTGTTTTTTCATTTTAAATAATAATTACAGAACCCTTTTCCAACAATTCCCAGTGCATTACATGTTTCGACTATTTATAGTTATTTTCAAATGCAAATATTGATTTGATAGAAATTTCAAAATGACTATAAATAGTCGAAACATGTAATTTACTAAAAAATTATTGAAAAAGGGTACTGTGATTATTATTTAAAATAAAAAAGAGTGATAAAAGTAGGCCTGAGATAATGGAAATGCCTTTATTGTATGTTCTCGAATAAATGAACTTCAGTGCTCAATAACACGAGATGTAGCTGACACTGAGTGACACCTTAATAGTATCTCCAGTGTTCAAAGTGAGTCATACAAGTCCCTAACAAGTCATCACATATGGTTCATACCAGTAAGGATCCTTACTGACACATACATACTAACCACTACCGAGATATAAGGGAAATTAGGTACAGACACTCATACGCTTACACCCACTCCACAGACGCACGCACACACACACAGACACATCAAAGACAAGTCCATTACTTCCGCAAGTTGAGCGGAAAATTGTGTCTAGACTGACCCTTGACGGGGCAGTTGAAGCGAGAACGTGTCAGGTCAGTGTGAATCGGGTCATAAGGCAACGTTAGGTGCTAGTCAGTTACAGCACAGAGACGGGAAACTCCATCTCTGTGGTTACATACACCTATTAAGACCAGCTAGTCACTGGCGGCTCGTGCCCACGAAACAGGTGGAGTGCTGTATTGTAGAAGATACGGGCACTTCACCTGTTTCGTGGGTACGAGCCGCCAATGCAACTAGTCACTCACGTTGACTAACTATACGGTCGGCCGTCTCTTGGAGGGGACGATAAGCCGTCGGTCCTGACTACCTAAAAATTCATCATCATCATCACTCATAATCATCATCACGCATAATCATCATCATCATCTTATTACCACGCACAAGTCTCCTGAGCTCCACGCACACGCATGAGCTTCTGTGGGCTCCACTCTCAGAAATCAAAACAAAACTTTTGACCAATTATTTATAAATTAATTATAATAATCAGTAGGTTTTCAACTAGAGAATGCATGTCTCATAGGTCTCGGGAAGACTTCTTGTGGAACTGAGTTTCTTCAATGAACTTCTTCAATTTAAATTTTTTCAATATATTCCCTTAACATGAGAAATAATCGAAAAATAGACACTTTCTAGCTCTGACTCACTGAACTGTCTCATATTTTAACTGAAATGCTCCGAAAATATATAACCTAGTTTCGAACTTTATTATTCATCAGAATTTGGTATAAAGACGTTTTGGGCATAATTCTGTGTTTTGTATGTATTCTTATGCCTTATTCGGTGGGGAGTTTCAAAAGAAAGTTCCACCGGCACTATAACCTTCATTTCCGTCGAAGGGAAATCATGGTATTGCTTGATATGATACACTGAGATTTGTGTTTCAAACCAATAAGACAGTTTAATAGTTTCTGTTAAATGAATAAATAACTAAATGAACATTTCAAAACTTTCCTTGGTTATAATATTTTTCATCAATAGACAATTATTATTGATTTACTATTTTCTAGTTTATTCTAAAGTGACTCACCATCAGCCTCGTTGAGAAGATCGTAGATATCTTCCAGGTAATGATAATGTATCGAGTTTGATACATCTTGAGGTAAACCAGACCTGAAACAATATTACATACAAAATGGTAAACACATAAAAAACAGGAATGAAGCATAATGTATAATTAATTATACTCATATGGTTTACATCAGCGACTATTTATAAGTCACTTATACTTATATAGTAACTGCAGTATAGTCTTCAGTTGAATTGTAGATGATCAAGCCTATATCATTCAAACATGAATGTATCTCTTTTCTCTTCCGTGAAAGATTTAACGCTGTGATTACCCATTTGATGAATGAACCAAACATACGACCAATCATGTTGAATTTCAATTGTTTCAATTTCCGATTTTTTTATTCAAATATTACATATAGTTTCATACATAAGCTTTATCACAGTGCTTAAGCACTGGCCACTCGTGCCCACGAAACAGCTGAAGTGCTGCACAGTAAATATAAGGGCACTTCACCTGTTTCGTGAGCACGAGCCGCCAGTGGCTTGAGGTATTGTAAATAAATTCATGGAACAAAGTACAGGTGACACGGAGAAGTAAGGCGGTTTCGTCTGCTCCTTGTGCGCTTTCACAGCTGACATTGCGAATTAGAGTTGTCATTAAGCTAAGACTGAATGATTTTTTGAAATTAAAAAAGAAATAGATGTTTTACATCAGCTTAGAAACCTCCTAATTTGTTTCCTTTATGTCAGTGCTACTTTTATCACTGTTTTTTATTTTTTTAAAAATTGAAAAAGGGTACTTTAACAATTATCTAAGTTTAAAAACCTCCTAATTTCTATACAACAGCTATCTATACTTTATGTAAGTTAGTATAAATGGTTGAATGCAGAAAGAGGATAGATATGGAAAGGATAATAATAATTGGAAGAAGAGAACAGAAATTAATGCAGAAGAGAAGTGGGAGAAATGAGAGTGTCCTTTGAAATTAATGCAATATAATACAGGAATACAAGTAAGAATACAGAAAATACTGTGAATATATATTGATTGATTGATTTATTAGGCCTATATGTGAATTTTATGTGAATGTATAATTATTATATGTTTGTTTGTTTGTTTGTTTTGTTTATGAGGGTGAAGCCCACATGAGCTCTTAGGCTTGTGCGTGGGCAATGAAATGGATGATAGATGACGACTACTTTTTTTTATGTAGTCGGGACCGACGGCTTATCGTCTCCTCTGAAAGACGGGGTGGCCGTATTTATGTGATTGTGCTGTGGTCAAAAATTGTTTCCCCGCTTGGGACTTGAACCAGGGTCCACCTGGTTATCAGACCGGCGCTTTACCACTCCTCCAACGAGCCACCCTAATATAGTATACTTTTGTACTGTACTGTCCATTTTTCCTATGTATTTGATATCCTATGATAGATACTTCAACACTTATAAAGTCAATCCACAGACTAACCCCATTTCACTGATCCCTCAAAATACACCCTCGATATCAACCCTTTGTAGAGCAGAATTCCTCCAAGCATAACACTAACACTCCATCCAGAACACAACCCCAAATATCTGTTACAAATACAAGCCACACATTTGACTACATGTGGCTGATACATGCTCAGAATCCTCTCACAAGTACTGTTCGCTCAAGCTGAGAAGACACGCCAATACAACACACTTTACATCTAGCGGCGTATCTTCTCAGAGTGCGCAGTTCACCCTAGCTTAGAAGATCATTCGCGACGATACACTTTACATAGTAGCGGTGTATCTTCTCAGGGTGCACCGACTATAGTCTGACCAAGCTAAGAAGACATTCTGGCAAGATGGGAGAATGACTCGGTCAACATTGGTTCAAAAAATATTGATTTGGTCTTAAATTGTAGTGAACATTCTGATCTACAATTTGAGACTAAATTCATAATTATTGAACCAATATTGACCAAACTGGAGTCATTTTCCCATCTTGCCAGAATGTCTTCTTTGCTTGGTCAGACTATATATCCTCGATTGTCACGCTTCATGACGCACACATTTCGGGTATGTTCTGGGAGTTTGTCCTCTTCCCGACGCCATATTTGATCGATTGTCGGATGGTGGGGGAAGGGGGGGGGAAATGAGTAGAGAATAAAGCCCACAGAAACCATTACACATGGAGTTAACGTCTAAAGCCGAAGAGATATTCATTGTGTTATTTCGAGTGGAAACGTAAACGTTCTTGTGAATATTGTCTCTGCGACATGAGAGAAATGCGACATCGATTATGTCAATATAGGAAGCCTGTATTCACGCATCACGTATCCTTCACGCTCAATGTTGCGTGAATAATCGTTGGAGCAATGATGGTGATGATAATCGCTTCACAGTTTTTTTATGTTTTCTTTGTAATAATAATTAATTATATTACTGCTAGAATCTTACTTTAGAGAGTGTTTGTCGTGAAAATGAACCAGGCAGTTTCTAAAATAGATTGTGAGACTTCTTATGCTGTTTTCTCACGCCAAATATTATAAGTAAGAAAAGACTATGTTGTAATACTATTTTTCAACAGCAAAGGGATTTAGAGAGGATATTTTATATGTTGACAAGTATTTTATATCATATAGGCTAAACATGATTTCAGGAATCAATCCATAGAATCAAATTCTGATTGAATCATAGGACTATGCTGAACTTTCATTTTTTGCATTTTTTATTGCATAGGTTGAATTTTAAAATTTCAAAGAAGCTCTTTGATTGTAAAAATTCGTTAAAATAGTATAAAAATATTGCCCAACTAGCTGTAGACTTCGATCGACGTTTTCTTGGTTTTGATAGAAGTGTAGATACGGCGTTCTTACGAAGCACGACAGTTTTCGTTTTGAACACACCCAAACCACCCAAACCTCATAAATTAAGATTTGGATTCAAACAGCAATCCTTTTGGATTTGCTTTTTCTGTCCGTTGATGAGGTAGAAAAGGTTTGAATTGGAAAAATAGAAAGAAGAGACGAGAGTGATAGAAAAGAATGAGAAGATAGAAAGAGCAACCGTTGGGGAAGAAGAAGGAGAAGAAGGAGAAGAAGGAGAAGAAGGAGAAGAAGAAGAAGAAGAGGCGAAAGGAGGAGAAGAAGAAGAAGCAGAGGTTGTGAGAGAGTCTCTCAATTCGTGTCATCTTGTTGAAAATTAATTGTAGCTCGTGTCTCTTGAAATTAATTTCCGGAGTTCGTCTGTCTCTATCCACTCTTCATCATTCCTCTTCCTCCTCCTCCTCCTCCTCCTCCTCCTCCTATGCCTCTCTATCCATTCTCCCTCTCTATCCATCTCCCAGCAGCAGCTGTCATTTTAGTAACAGATTATTATGACAGCACAAGTTTGAATGAAAGATCGCAATCACTCCGCTGCACCTTATTCACCTGTGTGATACCTTTTCTTTTTCGCCTTCTTTATCTTCTTCTTCTTCTTCTTCTTCTTATTCTTCTTCTTCTTCTTCTACTTCTTCTTCCTTCTCAATCTTTTATTTCTCCTTTCACTCCTCTTCCTGCTTCTCCTTTCCACTTCTCCTTATTATTTCCTCCTTCTCATCCTCCTCCTCCTTATCTCTATTTCCCTTCTTATTTTTATTTTCTCCTTCTTCTTATTCTTCTTCTACTTCTTCTTCATCTTCTTTCCCAACTCTTCTTTTTCTTCTTCCTCACCTTTCTCCATTATCCTATCTATTGATCAGCTGATGAGCTCCACCCCTACCACATAACAATATAATAGTTGTAAGTGTTGTAATGGATGCAATAAAGCTCATTTCCTCGGTGCAGGTGTGATAGGATCTAATAGATTTCCGCCAAGATGTGTTGCAACTTTGATCTTGTAATGATCAAAGATTAACTGTTCGGATGGGATGACAGGCAGTCGCCGGAAGTTAATAGTCTGGTGGAGTTAAGACATAGAATAATAGAACTCTATAGAATTCATAAATTCAAATTTCACATCAGCAATAGTACACTAGTAATTTATCTAATAAAATTCCTCGGATCCTGATAGATTTTCTAGGATCCATAGAATAGAAGAACTACATAGAATTCTAATAGAATTCCTAGTATTCATAGAATAATAGAACTCTAATAATAGAACTCCTAGGATCCTCTTTGGTTGAGAAGACATTCATTGTTGACACAATGGGAAGATGAGAGATGACTACTAGATTGATTGAACCGTGGCTCACAAGTACCATCACAAATATTTAGTTCCTAGAGCTTTCCACAGATTATGTGATGTTATTCTCATCATAATCTAAGTTTATTCGCCGGTATATTTTTTCATTTTACACTGGCGGCTCGTGCCCACGAAATAAGTGAAGTGCTGCACAGTAAAATATGCGGGCACTTCACCTGCTGTTTCAAATATTTAGTTCCTAGAGCTTTCCACAGATTATGTGTGATGTTATTCTCATCATAACCTAATCTCATTTGCCGGTATAATTTTTCATTTTACACTGGCGGCTCGTGCCCACAAAACAAGTGAAGTGCTGCACAGTAGAAGATACGTGCACCTCACCTGCTGTTTCGTGAGTTCGAGCCGCCAGTGTCATTCTATATGCTTTGTAAATTGCTTTGCAATGTAGTCTCCACGAAACAAGGGCTATAGAACGAATAAATTCTTGTTAGAATAGGTTTTTCACCAACATCTTCATTCGCAAATTAATAATTTGTAATCACATGACATATATTTATTAAATTTTTTAATCTTATGTTTGTGTATCATGTTCTTTTTGTGGTCGATAACATCTATCAGATTCTACATCTACGGTGTTCATCTTTTTCCATTCCTCATATTGAATATGCCATTTTATTTGAACACCCAAAATAATTTTTCGACAACTCTAGTGGGTAGAACGAAGCTTCTGATGGCAAACACATGATAAGCCTCATCATGTTTGATAAGGTTATATGCGTGACGAGTGTCGTTTGATTCAGTAGATTTTTCGAGTCAAATGCCAAATTCCTAAAAGCATGACTGATCTTTAATGTCATTAACCTCTATAGTTCCTTCTATAGCATCTATATTTTTCAACTCAGCAATGCTAACAGTAATTTGCCACATTATGTGTCAACCTGGAAAATATAAAATTATTAACGGAAGAAATCTTACAGGATTACAGGATTGAAAAATCCTTTTGAATGTTCTAATGTCACTTGACAATGAAACCCCACCTACAAATTTCACTAATATCCATGAAACTTCACTTTTCAAACAAAAAGAAAAGTGCTTTTCCCATTTCCTTTCCTTTCATTCAGTAAATCAGAGGGAAGCCGCTGAAATGAAAGTCATGACACCTCTAAGTAAAAAATCTATTTACACAAATTTCATCTAATATACACAGACCCTCCTTCTCATCCACTACTTCTTCTTCTCCTTTGCTCCCTCCAGGCCATCCTACTCCTCCTTCTACATACTTCTTCTTCTTCTTCATCTAATTCTTGTTCTTGATTCTTTTCTTATAACGTCTTTTTCTATTTCCTTATCTTCTTCTTCTTCTTCTTCTCCCTTCTTCTCCTCTCTTCCAATCTTCTTCCTTCTTCTTCTTCTTCTTCTTCTCTTCTCCTTTCTTTCCTTTCCCTCCTTCTCTTCTTCTTCTCTTCTCCTCTTCTTCCAGTCACCATTTTGTTCCCTTCTTCCTTCTTCTTTTTTCTTCTTCTTCTTCTTCTTCTTCTTCTTCTCTTTCTTCTTCCTCTCTCCTCCTCCTCCTCCTCCTCCTCCTCCTTCTCCTCCTCCTCCTCCGTCCCCTTCCTCCTCCTTCTCCCATTCTGTTCTTTCCCTTCTCCTTCTTCCTTTCTCTTCTCCTCCTTCTCCTCCTTCTCCTTCTCCTCCTTCTCCTCCTTCTCCTCCTTCTCCTCCTTCTCCTCCTTCTCCTCCTCCTCCTTCTCCTCCTCCTCCTCCTCCTCCTCCTCCTCCTCCTCCTCCTCCTCCTCCTCCTTCTCCTCCTCCTCCTCTCCTTCTTCTTCTTCTTCTCCTTCTTCCTTCCACCTCCTCCTCCTTCATCTGTCATCCCTCTATCTTTTCCTTCTTCTACCTCTCCTCCTCCTCCTCCTTCTCCTTATCCATTCCTTCTTCTTCTTCTTCTACTTCGCCTTCCTCTCCAAAGACCTTCTCACCTCTAATTCTCCTTCTCAAACTCCTCTTCTCCTCCTTCCTTCTTCTTCTTCTTCTTCCTCATCATCATTCTTCTTATCCTTACTTTTCTCCTTTCCCTTTTTCTCCTCCTTCCCCTCCTCCTTCTGCTTCTCCACCTTTTCCTACTCCTCCTCCTCCTCCTTATTCTCCTTCTTCCTCTCCTCTTCCTCTTTCTCACATTTTCTTTTCTCTTTCTTCTGTTTCGCTTCTTCTCTCACTCCTAATGAGCAAAGCTATAAGACGACAGCACAATGACCGACTATTCAACATTACAGCACCATCTCTTCATCATCGTATCTTCTAAGCGAATTTACATTTTTGGGAAAAAAGGAAGAGGCCTGATACTTTCAGGGATGGTGTAGGGGGCCTAATGAAGCAGGGGTATATATATAGTCTGTCCAAGCAAAGAAGACATTCTGGCAAGATGGGAAAACTACTTCAGCTCTATCAATAGTGGATCAACCATCGTGAATCTGGTTTCAAATTGTAGAGCAGATAATGACTCCAGCTCGGTCAATATTGGTTCAAATGTTGAAAATTCGGTTCCAACTTGTAGATTAAGATGTTACCTAGAATTCATATCAAATAATTAATTTTTGAACCAATATTGACGAAGCTGGAGGTAGAACAAGCTGCCAGAATGTCTTCTTTGCTTGAACAGACTATACAAGAAAATGGTACTATAGAAGAGGGTAGTAGAAGGGGGTACGAAAAATTGGGGTAGAAAAGTCGGTCACTTGATAAAGGGGGGGCGGAAAAATTGGTGATTTGATTAAAAGGGGTGGAATAAGTAGTGAACTTGATAAAAGGGGGTAGAATGAGTGGGGGACTCGATAAAGTAAGGGCGGGGAAAAGAGGCTCTGATAAAGATGATGGAAGCCCATCAGGGGTGTACATCAAGATAGGAAGGGAACATTACCCGACTCGGCAGTAAGTCAATCATAGTCTGTAGACTGTCCAAGCAAAGAAGGCATTCTGGCAAAATGGGAAAATGACTTCAGCTCGGTCAATATTGTTTCAAAAACTATAAATTTGGTTTCACCTTGTAGAACAGGATGTTTTCTACAATTTGAAACGGAATTCATCATTTTTGAACGAATATTAACCGAGCTGGAGTCATTTTCCTATCTTGCCAGAATGTCTTCTTTGCTTGGACTGACTATATCAGAAAAGGAATTTTGCGGTCGTGAATAATATTGCAAGAGTTCTCATTTTGCGGGTCTTTCAACGTCGCCTAATGATTATTTCCTTTGCTGTTTCCTTATCTCCAATTTTTTACACTGATTTCCTACCATTTCAAACCTACTGTCCTTTATTTCGACCATTCTTGTCTTTCTTACCTCTGACTCCTTCATTTCTTATCTATTTTTTATTTGTATCCTATTCTGATTTCGCAATTGACCTCAATTTTTGACACTGATTCTCTACAATTTTCAAAACTTACGATTAATTTTATGTTTGAAAACTTATTTTACCAACAGCTTGGATCAACAAGAAATTATTTCCTCTGCATAAACTCATTCATCATAATGAATATTGATCAATTGAAAAACCACGATCAAAGTAAGCCTATGAAGCAAGCCAAGAAATGCCCCTCTTCAATGCAATTCTATTGTTGGCTAACAACCACCTTACACTCTGTCAACCAATCACGAGCCAGTTCCATATAAAAACTTCTCCCTTATATTTTTTACCGAATTGTTATAGTTTTTCATACTTTTTTTCTGCCAATAGGTCGGTTTAGATCATGAATAGTTTGAGTTCTATTTCATTGTATTCATCGTATAAAAAATAGAATTGATGAGTACAAGATGGGGATGCGAAATCATATTTTCATCTCATTTCATACAGTATAAAACTATTTAAGTCCAGTGCAGTACTGACCTAAGTTACTCGATAAAAGTAAAAGTGAGTCTAAATTCAATAAATAAATTCTTCAAATTCCAACTTGATAGAATTTAACCAGTCTGAATCACTGAATAAATATTATAAAATCAATGATCGTCAATGGTAAATCAGCGTTATTTTTTGTGTATGATAAACCATCCATAGTTTTCTTGCTAGCAGCCATTTTCTAAGACAGAGCTCACGAAACACTGTCAACTAATAAGAAAAGAGCAGGCGGGGCATGAAGGCGTGTCCAAGTCAAAACTGAAACACCACCTGTCAACTGCTGCCATCTACTGGTTGAATTTGGAAACTTTCCTAACCGATGTTTTCGGCCATTTTGATCGTACGTGGAGCTTGGAGGCGTGTCCAATGGAAGTTAAAGCAAGTCACCCTACTGGTAATGCCATCTGCTGGCTGAATTCGGAACTATTTTGAATGTTCTTCAAGAATGTTGGGTAGAGAAGTGAAAATGGCTGAAATCTTCAATTTGCTTGTTATTGAGATTACGATTTTCTGTTGAAACATTATCAATTCCAGTGGAATAGAATATTCATGATGATACGCAGTATTTTTCTGTGGAAAATTTATTATTCCCTACCTTATGTGCTTTCAAGCAAACTAATAAAATAAATTAATCAATAATCAAAATAATAATATTTCAATGATAAAATACGGTGCAATGTGACAGTTTTGTTCAATGTAGATAGCCTTTAGTTATTTCGTATTAATTCATGGAAGCTTTCGCCTATCGCGTATCCAATACATGAAAATACAAAACAATACGTTGGGATACAATAAGCCACTGGCGAATTATTTCTCTATAATCTTTTTTGCTACACCACATGCAACATTGGGATTGTTTATGAGAAAAATGTGAACATACAAGGCAGCTTGAATCATGTTTGGCTTTGAATATATTATAATAATATGTTGGATTGCATACGACTGGAAGGGGGGGCGCCTACCAAAATCTCGCACAAGGCGTCGAAAAACCACGCGAGAGCCCTATTAGTGTTAATGCAAATGATTTTTCTAAACTTGTATTATATTATAATCTTTTAATTCTTTTATAACACTGTGCTGCATCACTATCTCAAATGCCTTGCAAGTATTCTTTATAAGCGAACTGTCCCTCAAGCGTAAGAAATAACTTTAGAAAACTTTTACCTATTAATATCAATTAACAATTCATTTGTGTATCATGTTTGAATATTTATGGTGCAGTTTATAAGTGTATGTACCAGTCCTACGAAATATGGATTCCTCACTGATTACAAAGACTCAAAACATTTCTGGCACAAGTTTCTAAAACTTGTTGCTAACCCCGATGGTTGATAAAGCAGTGATTGTGAGGATATCGTTGTCAAAAACGACAGAAAGATCACAATGTCCAACGAAGATGACGACAAAGTGACTCGTGTCACAAAAGAGAAAGAAGGACGGCGAATGAACAGTTCTTTTTGTGTCAAGAGTGATGGCGAGGATATTTTTATGGCGCAGAATGGAATTCCAAAAAGTTAGTCATCTTGAACGAGAGGGTCATTTTTAGAGCAGTATGTCAAAGCAAGTTGGAGGAAATAAATAAGATGAATGATAAGAAAGGAATGTCTCATACACTGGCGGCTCGTGCCCACGTAACAGGTGAAGTGCCCGTATCTTTTACAGTACAGCACTTCACCTGTTTCGTGGGCACGAGCCGCCAGTGGTCTTGTATCGGGTGAAAAATGTGGAGAAACACGTATTTTTAAGTCTTATTTTAAAGGATGTTGAGGGGTCAAATACTATTACTAAAGTTCAATACAGCATATGAATTATCATGAATTATTCATTATCCATGAATTATTAGGATTCTACTCCGGAATGAATTGAAGATTGATATGATTTGCAAGGGGATTGTTATCGCCTGCCATGAGCTGAAACTATTTCTCTATAAGGTATTAGGTATTGAATTGATTTAAAGCTATAAATTCAATCACTCCATATTGATGCAGCTTATAAAAGTGTAGGCCTACTGTTATTTCCCCCCAATCAACGGCATTATCAAATGAGCTAACCTCACTTTGAAACCTACGTTACAACTCTCTTATGTCAATGAGCTTCCTTCCTGTACGATTGCGTATCAATTGTGGAGTTTTGTATCACTACTGCGTATCATGAAGCTATCATGTAAAGATGCCCGAATATACTATTATTTTATTTAAAATTATTATCATAAAAGTACCCTTTTTCAATTATTTTTTGTGCCTATAGTCTGTCCAAGCGAAGAAGAGCCTCTGGCAAGATGGGAAAATACTAACTCCAGCTTGGTCAATATAAGTTCAAGAATTATATAAATGTGGTTTCAATAGTAAATAAAATTGTTTCCTACAATTTGAGATCAACTTGATTATTTTTGAAGTAATATTGACCGAGCTTGAGACATTCTTCCATCTTGGCAGAGGGTCTTCCTTGCTTCGATAGCCTATACTACAGTAGAACGCCGATTATTCTAACTAACTGGGACCGGGATCGATTCGGATAAGCAAAATTCGGATTGGCAATTCGGTTAATCGGCGTTCGGATGATCGACGTTCTACTGTAACTTGAATTTAATTGAAGTCACCTATGAACTGTAATAAATTTTGTTTTGGAAACACATTATAATGCTGATTTCAGAATAAATGCCTTACCAACTCTTATACATGTTATTCTTCTATCCTATCTTTTCTATCTTTAATAGCCTATGTTTGTATAAATTGTAAGGGGGACAGTTTTGGGCTTTGCCTGTTCTATGTATTATTACTCAATAAAGATGATTATAATTATCCCAGATATACATTCATGTTGTTCTCCCCCATCTCGAATACCACAAAATATACATGTTGTTTCCCCTCCTTTCGCAAAATATACATCTTGTTTTTTCTCTAATCCCCAAAATTCAACAACACAAATTCAGAGCGACTAAGTAGATAATGACAAGCGGCAGGGACTAATCTGAAGTGAGTTAGGAGTTCATGTAAAGTGGTCAGAGCCTGTAAAGCGACGGCGAGTGAATTTGAAGGTTAGGTTAGGTTAGTTTGGAGGGTACTCAGCATTTTCATTGTATAGGAAGGAAGTAAGGCTCTGTAAACAGCCCGGGGGCTCTGGAGGCCCCCTAAACCCCACACCGACCCCAAAAACCCTCTAACTCCCCCCCCAGAAACCCTTCAACACCCCCTCAACATCCCAAAGTCCTCCAGCCACTTTAAAACCATCCCTCACTTCCTCTCATGGCCTCTATCCTTGCTTTTTAGTACAGTGGTAGTCTGACCATTGTCCAAGCAAAGAAGACATTCTGGCAAGATGGGAATGTCCAGCTCGGTCGAAATCTGTTCAAAAATTGAAAATTTGATCTCAAATAGTAGGAAACATTCAGATCTACAATTTGAGACAAAATTAATAGTTTTTGAACCAATATTGACCGAGCTGGAGTAATTTTCCCATCTTGCCAGAATGTCTTCTTTGCTTGGACAGACTATAGCTATCTCTCAAAGTTGATTGAAGTGGAGTAGGGGCCGGTTACCATTGTAAGTTGAAAACAGCTCTTTTTCTATGTGTGAACTTGGTTTGCCTCCATGAAAACCATTGAGCTTTTTACCGAATATAAATTAAAAGTCGACTTTTTGTGTTGATTTTTTGGGTTATTTAGAGCTGGATCTTGCAGGTAATCTAGCTGTGATCATCTTCATTTGTCAATAAATTTATTCTGAAATAAGTGTCCTGGAATCATGGAACCATCAATATCATACGATATTGGCACTTATAACAATTGGAATATTGTCAAATATATACATTGAGAACCTACTTTTACATCTCATTTGTATTGATACAATTTTGCTGAAGAAGTGAAATAAGTTAGTGAAAATTATAAAATACAATAACAGAATAGAATAGAATAGAATTTATTTTATCATGTTTTTCTACATAGAATTCATACTTTGTAGTATGTGACATGTCAAATAATACAATATATATAGAGTCTCTATATGGTTTCCTTTATCTCAGGCCTATTTTTATCACTGTTTTTTTATTTTAAATAATTATCAAAGTAACCTTTTCCAATTATTTTTTCAATGCATTACTTGTTTCGATCATTTATGCGCATTTGAAAATGACTATAAATAGTTGAAACATGTAATGCATTGAAAAAAGAATTGAAAAAGGTTACTTTGATAATTATTTAAAATTAATAAAAACAGTCTCTATATGGTTACACTGTGGTAAATGAAGTAATCAAAGCCGAACCATTCGTCACTGGCGGCTCGTACCCACGAAACAGGTGAAGTGCTCGTATATTTTACTGTACAACACTTCACTTGTTTCGTAGGCACGAGCCGCCAGCGACATTCATGCAAATAACCGATAACATTCCTCTATGGTGTAGGGTGCTGTAAACAATATTTTTTTCAATAGAAGAGGAGAGTTATCTAAAACTTGAATACAAAAACGAAACATAGATATCCATTCCAATTTCAAATTCAATGCCACTTTAGCCGTCATTCTGTTGTAGGACAATCCCCTCCAACGTGACACACTGCCATTGGCTGGCTACTTCATTACGATATGAAAGACTGGAGAATTCAAAGCCCCTCCCACAAAATGGCGTTTCATGAGCCAATAAGAAGGCGTTGTGTTTAAAGGGTGGGGGATGGAGTGAACTACAATAAAATGGATTTTATTGCATTTTATTAGTGTTACTTGATTTCTTCAAAGTTGAGTTTTACATAGGGATTACTGATAAAATATTAGTAATTGTAGTGTTATAGTGATACCAAAACAGTACAAGATAGTTAAGACTGTCCAAGCAGAGAATATATTCTAGCATGATGTGAAAATGACTCAAGCTCGGTCAATATTGGTTTAAGAATTGAAAATTTGGTTGCAAATTGTA
Source organism: Sogatella furcifera (assembly GCA_017141385.1). Taxonomy (NCBI): domain Eukaryota; kingdom Metazoa; phylum Arthropoda; class Insecta; order Hemiptera; family Delphacidae; genus Sogatella; species Sogatella furcifera. The sequence continues at coordinate 2,102,678 of CM029557.1, forward strand.
GATTACAATTCCTACTATTTGAGAACAAGTTCATAATATTTGAACTAACATTGAATCAGTTTCCTATCTTGCCAGAAAGTCTTCTTTGCTTAGACATACTATAGGCTACTATAATAGATATAGACATAGACGTACCGTACTAATACTGTGATATAACAGTAAATAAGTTTCATAAACTATGTGAGTTCTCATCACAATAGGTATTTAAATTCTCATTTCAAGTTAATATCATTGATTTTCGCGAGTAAAATATACGTGAATAATTGAAAATGAATGTGAAAAATGTGAACCATGTAGCTTCTTATTGGGTTTTTCTACTTGGTAGCAGATGTATGAAATCTGTCATGTATGAAATCTTGAACAATATAAATTCCTACAATTATTTAGAATGTAAAAATTAATTTTTGGAAGTCGTTATTCTATTTATGGTCATACTCAAGGTCATACAAAATGACCTTTCCACGATGCAATTGAAGAAATTAATTTTCCTGTCTCGCTATTGACTCTGAATTTATGACCGTCTATATTCTCTGTTCACTATCTCTCTCTATCCCACTCATTTTTTCTCGTCGACTCTCTCTTTCTTTTCTCTTTCTTCCTCTTATCTCTCTTCACTATTGTTTTCTATCGATACTTCTTCCCACTCATTAAATCAGTCACATCCCATTATTGGATCTATTTATTTTTTCGCCTTCTTCCTATATTGGAACTATGGTACAAGCATAACAATGATTAAGAACTGCTATGAAGTTTATTGGCTGGATGATAAGCAGCCATTAAAATGATAAATTACAGTTATCAGAGTTGAGCTTGCAATAATATTGCCTGCTATTTATCAGAAATGTTGTTTTCAATTTTGTAGGAGACATGTCGAAGTTAGTTTCCAAATTCACTATACTACCTCGTATATACTCGTATATCTTGAGTTGTCATGTGACTTACTATTAATAAAAGACGTCAAAAATTCAAGTGATCTCGTCTATCTCTTGTACGTGATGTAACCTACTAACAACTGATGTCAAGCATTTATTGTACACATTTCTTCCCGAAATCTAAATTACAGTGAAAATAATCAATACTTTTATCATGTTTCCTATTGGCGAAACATGGTTATGTTGGCGAGGTGGAATTACCTTTTGGTCTCCCCACCAAATAAAGCCATACGCTAATAATAATAAATAATAATAATAATTGTACACATTGTCTAGTATATTGTATTACAACTCTTATTGACAACATCAGCTGTTGGAGGGTACAATGAGCAGACAAAACCACCTAACTCATTTGGCATCAGCGACTATTTATAATTATTGTTCACTCTGGTGATCACTCTAATCAATAGACAATTTAACAAATTTAAAATAACAAATTTCTGTAATAACAGGTCTGTATGTAATCCCATCATAATAACTACTGTATTAAAAATTCCTGAAATCCATCATGGACGAATTTTATAAAGTATATCAACTATGTAACCGTCGCCAAAAAGGCTGATTCATCTGCTCCTTTCACGCTCCAACAGCTGATGTTGTCAATTGGACTTGCTATTTGGCTATGCCTACTGCCTGGATAACAATTTTTTGCATTAACGAGTGAAAATAGATGCTTTACATCAGCGGTTAGTAGATTATATAACGTAGAAGAAACAGTCGAAAACGCCTAGCTTTCTGGTTACAGCTAGAGCTATAGCAATTTTAATTACAACTCAAGATATAGTGAATAAGTAACTTTTCGACGCCAGCTACATCATTGATACCATGTGAGAACTTTTGTTTTACAATAAACTAAATTTCTATTTTAAGAAAATTTAATTTACATCTGTAAGATATTAATGTCTTAGCAGTTCAAAGCATAAAATCTGCGCCAGTTTAACAAGAATGAAAACTTTATAACGAAAATAATTATTATTGATAACCTCATACATCAACTTCACATAAAACTAATCGAATCCTGCAAGAAAGTATCCTCATCAATAAAGAATACAGTCTCTGTCCAAGCAAAGAAGACATTCTGGCAAGATGGGAGAATGACTACAGCTCGGACAATATTGGTTCAAAAATTATAAACTTGTTCCCAAATTGTAGAACAAAATCTTCCCTACAATTTGAGACAAAATTTATAATTTTTGAACCAATTTTGACCGAGCTGTAGTAATTTTCCTAACTAAACAGAGTGTCTTATTTGCTTGGACAAGTTTTACCCGGCGGCCAACATATCCGGGAAAGTTAATATAGCAGACACTAACGTAACTGGCGGGTGGTGAATGACTTTTATCAATGAGCAGCTCTGTTAGGGCAGTCTGTGAGCGGTCTGGAAGAGCTTATTGAGTCGAGAGCGACCTCAACTACATATTTCGCTGTTGTAGACCGCTTCCAGACTCTCCTGACAGAGCTGAGCATTGATAAGAGTCATTCACCAACCGTCACTTTGGTTGGTGTCTGATATAAACTGTGTACTAGAAAACATCCACTCTGACCAAATTAGACCAGTAATATGTCAAAACTTTTGCGAAGGACGAAACTTTTGCAACTTGTACAGTCTGTCCAAGCAAAGAAGACATTCTGGCAAGATGGGTGAATGACTCCAGCTCGGTCAATATTGGTTCAAAAATTGAAAATTTGGGCTCAAACTTTAGATCAGAATGTTTTCTACAATTTGAGAACAAATTTATAATCGTTGAACTAATATTGACCGAGCTGGAGTCATTCTACCATCTTGCCAGAATGTCTTCTTCGCTTGGACAGACTATATCTGATGGAAGTTTAGTTTTAAGACTGAAGTTTTGACGGAAAAACTTTCCGCTGCCGGGAAAATTGGATGGAAGGCAACAACGTGTATAATTGATCTAACCTTAACTGAGTCTTGATCGGAGGTTAAGTTTAGCGATGGTTAATTTTATCGGGGTGGTTAATTTAGGGAGAGGTTGCTGCCTGTCAATCAAGTTGATGTGAGGTAAGAGAATAAAAAGGAGGAAAGAGGAGGAAGAATTTGGATGAAGACAGGTGAGAAGTGATGGAGGAGGGGGAAGCGGTGTTCGGGAGGGAAGTAGGAGCAGGAAAAGGAGTGAAAGGGGAAGAAGAAGAAGGAGGAGAAGAGGAAGAAGAAGAAGAAGAAGAAGAAGAAGAAGAAGAAAAATAGTGGAGTGAGAAGAAAAGGAAGAAGAGGAGTGGGAAGAAGAAAAAGAGAAGGAGTAAGATGAAGAATAAGAGGGAAAAGAGCTGGATAACTAAATCCACTTGAGATATTATCCATCGAAGGGCCATTTCCAAGATGTCTATTATTCAATGCTGCCAACAGTGGAAATTAAAATTGTTCCACTCTCACCATCTGTCACTAACAAAAAATTATGGAATATATTCAATAAAATATGAGATATAATCTTACATAAAATATTTTTCCATTTGTAGAATCAATAATAATATGATTATGATCTTTTTTAAACAGTTGCAATGTGTGCTTTGTTGATTCAGCCTTCCGGAACCATAGATATTGCAAACAAGGTAAATTGGCTGAAGTGTTTTTACACTATAATTTTCAGATCTGCGTGGTATTACACTTCCACTTCCCTACGCCATCTTGTAAGAGGGCCTACTTTGCTCCGATGGATTATAGCTTAATGTAAGTGGATAGCACAATTCAATTTCATTCATTCCAGTTCATCAATAGATTTAATAGACCAATACACCAATAGATGAGAGTTCATCAATGGGTTTAGGGCTTTTTCATCATTTCAAGGAATCACACAACCATGCTAATTTTATCTTAGCTAACGCAAAATTCAAGTAGAGCTCTGATTATGTAAGCTACACAAGGTGTTTGAGGAGAAATGTGCAATACTTTTCAGGCTGATTCCTTACACCAGTTAGACAAAAAAGTCCCATGGGACCAACCCCCAAAAACGCTTTGTTACTGAGATAACGATGGCGGAAAATTGAGATTTTTCAAAAAATATTTATTATTGAGAAATATGCTAGAAAACGCCATTTTTCAACAATAAGGGTTATAACTGGATAAGGAATCATGAAATTGTATTTTTTATCAATGGAAGTTGAAGAGAGTCGGATTCTAAAGAAAAAGTCGAATGGCGGCGATTGTGTAAATCTTACCCAAATCTCAGAAATGGCGATCAAAAATCGCAAAATCGCTACTAAACACAAATTCACTTGCTATATCACTTGCATCACTTGTGCTATGTTTTGTAAATTTTGCGTTTTTGGGGGTTGGTCTCATGGAATTTTTTTGTCTACTTGGTGTGAGGAATTAGCCTGAGAAGTATTGCATATTCCTCCTGAAACACCCTGTATAAATACTCAACTTACAAAATCATGGCTTTGATTAGTTTGAGAAGACCATAATGAAGAAAAGCTCGTGACCTGATTAGTGACCTAATTGTCTGTAATTGAAATAAAGCTGGATCTTTTCTGGTTTCATCTTTAGAAGTTTATCATAAACAAACCCTCTTTTTCTTGATGATAGCTCATAATATAGTTTGATTAGCTTAAACCTATACAGTATACACTATACAGTTATACAGTTTACAAAATACGGTGAAACAATGTGCAATAAACAGTTATATATTTCACAATATACAGTTAAAACAGAGACAATGTACAGAGTACTTATAGTACTTCAATGGTTATACATATTATTAGATTGCACTAGTTTGATGAGAGTTTAGGGAAGCGATTTTCTAATTTTCTACTTATTAAAACCTGAAGGCCTATAGTATCTATTGTATATTTAAATTTGAAAAACACAATCTAGGCATGGCTAAATGCAAACTCTAATTGACCACATCAGGTGACGGTTTCAGGAGACAATTATTGGCATCGTATAAACCCGGCATTTAGTAAAGACTCATTCCAGAGTTTAATTGAATGTCTATTTGAAAAGTTTATGTCTTTTGAATAAATTAAACATCCTTCGAGGAGAATCATTGTGAAATAAACTAGTAGGAAAGGAAAGTTTGAAATAAATTTGAATTTTTTAAATAAGTTTAAAAAAAATTAGGAGGAAGGTGGTAACGGATGATGGAAATTGGAAGAGTGTAAAGATCTGAAATTTAGGTCGGGAATTAGGTCGAAAGAAGAAGAAAAAGATGAACGGAAGGTAGGAGAAGAGAAAGAAGAAGAAGGAGAAGAAGAAGAAAAAGAGGAAAATAGGAGGAGGAGAAGGAAGTAGAATAGGAACAGAAATGAAAACTACTTCATATATTGGTCCAAGGTGAGCTGAATAGTTATGAGCTCTAAACCTAGATAAATATTTCATAAAGAGTCAACTATAAAACTGAGTTGGCAGAAGAGGGAAGGGCGAAGAAGTGAAGAGGATGAAGAAGAAGAAGGAGGACGAGGAGAGGAAGAAGAAGAAGAAGAAGAAAAAGGTGAAGAAAATAAGAAGAAATTGGAGGAATAGCTAATGAAGTATAGGGACTGCATTCTATCCAAGCAAAGAAGACATTCTGGCAACATAGGAGAATAACTCTTGCTCGGTCAATATTGATTTGAACATTGTAAATTTGGTCTCGAACTGTAGAGAACACTCTAATCTGCAATTTAAGACTAAAATAATAATTCTTGAGGAGGAGTCATTTTCCCATGTTACCAGAATGTCTTCTTTGCTTGGACAGACTATATCAATAGCCTTGGCAATAGTGGGCTGTGAACTTTTCTTTTTCGGTTCCAGTTTATGTGAAACGGAATCTGAATAATTGATGGTATGAGGAGAAAGATTTTGAGGAAGAGCAGAAGAAGAAGAAGGGGGAAGAGGAGGTGAAAGAGGTAAAGGAGGAGGAGGAGGAGAAGGAGGAGGAGGAGGAGGAGGAGGAGGAGGAGGAGGAGAAGGAGGAGGAGGAGAGGACGATAAGAAGGAAAATGTAGGAATGTGTGGAAAAGAAATTGGATCACATTGGAATTCAAATGAGATGCTGTTGAAGAGTTTTCTTGGGATTGGAGCAGTTGGAGGAAAGAAGAAGTGGAGAAAGAGAGTGATGTAGAAGAAGAGGATGAGAGAAAGAAGTGCAAAATAGAGAAGAATACGGAGAGGTGAGGAAAGGAATGAGATCAAGAGGTCAGACAGAGTGATAAAAAGGAATGTATTTTAGAGAAGGAATGTGCAATATGCAGAGTGTGGAAATAAAGAGCGAGTCAGCGGAAAATCCGTCAAGGATTATTATGTTATACATTGTATAGATAACATCAAACGTTAGGTGGGCTCATCTGCTCCTTGAGCACTTCAAAAGGCGATGTGGTCGATTGGATTTGTCATTAAGCTATGCCCAGAAATTGTTCTCGAGATAAAAAAAGAGGCAATAGATGATCAACATCAGCTTTTAGTGAGTTAGATCAAATCTATAACGACAGATATATGCAGTTATCTATATCTATAAAAGCGAAATGGCACTGATTCATTCATTCATCCACAACCTAAACTTGAAATCAACTAAAACAAATTTGGCAGGCGTGTTCAGTTGGACGTTCAGACGCGCTCTAAGAAAGGATATATGAAACTTCATAAGGATAAGCCAAATATTTGAGTTTTTCTATAGTTTAACACAGTTTTCTTAATTTTTTCGAGACCAAATTTGTAAAAAATGTTGATATTTAGTGGGCAGGTTCAGATAAGATCTAGAAATGTTGTATTAGAATATTTTTGAAATCCGTTACTGTAGATTCAATGGTTCAGTGAGATTATAGATGAACTCCTATTTCCAAGATATTGGATGAAGTTTCAAATTGTGTCCTATACTTCCCCAGGTTACGCTCAATATTAATGTTTCCTATTTTTTGGAGTATTTCTTTGATTTTTCAAAAACCAATTAACAGAAAATGTTAAGATTTGGTAAACAGGTCTAGATTAGGTCCAGAAAGGCAGTGTTCAATAAATTTCGTATTCTTAAGGAGGTTTCGCCTGTAATAAGGTTCTTCAATGTTTGGAACTTGCACTTAAACTACTGAACTAAATACGTTCAAATCATACACCCATGTTGGGCTGAGGCAATGGAATAACTGATTCAGAACGATTTCTTAGAGGAACCCTGTTATTTGATACAAACCTTTCAAATTTTAAATTTATAAATCATGGTTTTTTATTCTTGTGAGTTGAAATTTGAGCATAGTGAAAGTGGACATTGTGGATAGACATATAATCTACATCTTGAACCTTCATCATCATCACTCATTCATCCTTTGCTTAAAATACTTGGAAACCAAGTCGCAATTGTAAAGAAAGAATAAAGAATGATCAAAGTAAATCCTTTCGAACGGAAATTGCAGGCGAGCGAAGCGAGCCTGTTTTACTCACTGACACTGCTGATACTGCCGGGGGTGTGCTAGAAGACGAGGGGAGAGAGCCTGCCGGCTAGTTCATAATATTTTCTGTCTCATTCACTTTTTTAGCACAAATTCATAACATTTTATTAAAAATACCATTTTTCTACAATATCAAAGTTACACCAACTTTTCATCTCAATAATAAATTTCACCTAAAAAGTGAAGAAGAATGATAATGATTATTATTATCATTTTTCACCACTTTTCACGTTCAGAGCTCACCGCAAGATAGGCTCACTAAAAATGAGTCTGTGGGTGAACTGACAAATCTGTTAACTTCTGAACTAAACAGTAAGCACTGAGAAGTTAGATAACTACAGCACACACGCAACGTATCATTCTCTTTCCTTGTACTTCTTCTTCTTCTTCTTCTTCTTCTTTCCCAACCCTCCTCCACCTCCTTCTCCTTCATCAACATTATAACATTCCATAATATTTTCACCTGTTCTTCTTCTTCTTCTTCTTCTTCTTCTTCTTCTTCTTCTTCTTCTTCTTCTTCTTCTTCTTCTTCTTCTTCTTCTTCTTCTTCTTCTTCTTCTTCTTCTTCTTCTTCTTCTTCTTCTTCTTCTTCTTCTTCTTCTTCTTCTTCTTCTTCTTCTTCTTCTTCTTCTTCTTCTTCTTCTTCTTTTCTTCTTCTTCTTTCTTCTTCCTCCCATTCCCCATTCCTCCTCCTCCTCCTCCTCCTCGCCACCAACCATCATTCATCCTCCTCAATGACACCCAGCAGTAGTCAGTTAGGCTACCCGGTTTTTAAAAATATTCAGCTCAAGCTCAAATGTTTCCGCTTCTGTGATTGGCTGCCATTGCCGCATCTTGCTGACGTTTCATTTCTCAAAAGTGCGCTTATCGCCTGCCCATTAAAATGATTTACGGTATACACCGCAAGAACGCGCTGTCTGCTGCTGTCTGCTTCCTACACCTCCTCCGCAAAAATACATCTAATCACATTTGTATTGTCCCTACCCCCTATCCACGTTCTGTTTATCACCTATATCTACTCTTTCATTCGTGGAAAAACATAATAAACACATCTGTAATGTTTATTTGTCTTCCCTACCAGTTCACAAAAATGTTTTTGTAATCATATCTGTATTGTTGTAATGTTCTCACCTATTTTCTCCCACATCAGCAGAAATAGATAATTATACTTTTGAGCTACTACTCAAAAATATTATTAGTCTATGGAAACTATTATGTTTGGAGCACTTTCGGATGAAGCTTCCATTTTCATCACTATGAGGGTATTTCTAAGTTATAGTTTTTCATATTTATTTATTTATTATTCATTTATGTTACAAAAGACACTGACATTGAGAGATAAAATACTAAGGTAATTCTTGTGCTATTCTATCTTTCAAATTTATAATATTATGAAACAGTCCAAAATGTAGGTTAGACTTTGTTCAGTTATGTTTCTTCACTTCTCAATTTTTAATGCAAACCCTTTCAAACATAGAATTTTGAATTAAGATGGATTAAGCACCAAATTAAATAACGGAATTACACTCAATAAGCACTTGAAACCGTGAGATATTGGCTTCTTTTGAAACATTTTGACCCCAAATTAGAAACATACTTATACAATATATACATACAAATACTTACAATATATACATACTTATACTATTCAGATATTGTCGTAAGTAGATTTTTAGAACTCGATTAACTAGCAGTTCGTCATGGAAAGCAAATGGATGAGAAACTTATGATATTTACATTAGAAAGACACGAAAACTGATCTTTCTCAAAGAAGTGATCATCGATATTGGAATACAATTCACATAATTATCTTATTGAATGAATTTTAATTGTTAAAAGTGAGTAGACTACTTACAAATATTTATTGTAGTGTTCAAATCCGGGTGTTCCAAGAAGGGTATTCAGAGCTGCTTGTACCGCTGTATTCTGTAACAAATAGAGATATACTGTATTAGGCTACTCTTTAAATCAACTTAGACTTCCCAATATCAAATTTCAACAATAATAAATTTCTGATGAGATCAAACTTCAATTTTATCAATGGATATAATCAATTTCATCAATGGATACGCATTCACTGATTGTTGAGAATATTTTTCATCTGATATAATCATTTTTATATCACTATATTGTGCTACTGTATAGGATAATCATTATACTATTATTGTATAGTACACTAAAGTTTAGGCTATTAAAAAGTAGGCTAACAAGTAAGTTTCATCAGGTGAGGTGAGTATCTTTCAACAACACATAAGTGTCAATTTCATTTCCATAAACCTATTTTTGTAAGTTTCCCACCGAAATCTACCAGAGCATCCAACTTTTACATACCATAAAAACTAATTGATAAAATTAAGAAGGTTACCAAAGTAAAGAAGATATGAGCTAGGTAGCCTAGTATAGCCTAAAGGTAGCCTTGAAAGATACTCACCTGATGAAACTGACTTGTTAGCCTACTTTCTGAAAGGGATATGAACTGCATAGTACACATAGGCCTGGCCATCTGAATAACAATTATTGAGATCATGTTCATAATAACATTATTTGACGAGTTATACAAATAATATTGAATTATAATGGTACTGTGTATCTAGAGTGCAATGTAAAGCTAAAGTTTTCCAGTTGTCTAATACCTGCAACTCACTGGAGTATAGTGGATATAACTGAAGTTAAATAAGTTCATAATAATTGAGTTGATCATGATAGAGAATTTATAACAGTAACACTGCTTCAGATGAGTTTTCTCTCATGTAATAATGGTGACGTGGTTAAGTGGTAGAGTGGACATTACTGTCCAAACTTCGCCACGTCATTAAAATGAAGAAGTCATTCTATTCTATTCTATATTCTATGTAATAAGTTGCCTACACTTGCCGCAAATTCCAATTAGTTTTGAATTAAATTAGTTTTTAAATGTAGGGGAGATTCATTTTATAACTTTCCTTGATGAAAATACTTGGTGATTGGAGTTTCATATAATAGTAATTCCTCTACACAGTTTCCACTATGAAAATTTCAGTTTGGTGGCGTGAGAAATTTATAAAACATAATAATTCCTTCATGCAATAATTCAGAACAGGAGTTTTTGAAATTAGTAACTAGCGAATGATGATTTCTCAAAAAACAGAAAGAGTAGATTGATAGTTTGGAGGGAGAGGAATAGATAAATAGATAGATAAATGCCTTTATTTACATTTTGTAAATACTTTACAAAAGTTGGGTAGGCGAAGTTGAGGCATGCAAGCCCCCTCTTCCACTTAACTCACAAATATAAAGAGACTATAAAGAGATCGAAAAAGTGTTCGTCTAATCAGCTGATTCATTCGCCAGTTTCGTTTTGGGAACTGAAGTAAGTTTGACACATACCTGAACTGGTACCAGAGCATGTTTAAAAATAATTCTAAAGTCTTTAAAAACATAGTAAAGCTCTTTTTATAAATGATTTTATTTCTCATGAAATGAATTTATCTCTCTTCTCCTATAAATATATTCGCTCATCTATGTGCGATCTGCGATCTACTATTGTTGAAAGCATGAAAATAGTTCATTAGACTATGAATTGATTTGTATTCATAATCAGCTGGATTGGCAACGTTACATAAAGTCTCACTGTCCATAAAAAAGTAACATAATCGAATGAGCAAGCACATAAAAAATAAAATAAATTTCAAGAAGTGAAAAGTTGAATGTAGTTGAAATATTAATTTTGATCTTCTGCCAAATTATTTCCTCTCCTCCTCCACCTCCTCTTTCTCCTCTCCTCCTCCTCCTCCTCCTCATCCTCGTCGTCCTCCTCCTCCTCCTCCTCCTCTCCTCCTCCTCCTCCTCCTCCTCCTCCTCCTCCTCCTCCTCCTCCCTCCTCCTCCTCCTTCTCCTTCCTTTCCTCTCCTCCTCCTCCTCCTCCTTTCCTCCTCTCCTCCTCCTCCTCCTCCTCCTCCTCCTCCTCCTCCTCCATTTTCACAACCTCATCAGAGTCTATCCCTTCTTCCTTCTCAACTTCTTTTCTAACTGACTTCCAATCCAAATAACTCAAATTTTTTGGTTAACTCAGCACTTTCAGGTTCTAGTAATCGATAACCTTCTTGTTTTCAAATAGAAGTTCAAAAGAAATGTATAAGGAGGAGGTGAAGAGATGGAGAGAGGAAAGAAGATGGAGAAAGACTAGGATGGAGATAAAAAGTTGGACAGATAGAAGAAGAAGAAGAAGAAGAAGAAGAAGAAGAAGAAGAAGAAGAAGAAGAAGAAGAAGAAGAAGAAGAAGAAGAAGAAGAAGAAGAAGAAGAAGAAGAAGAAGAAGAAGAAGAAGAAGAAGATGATGATGAAGAAGAAGAAGAAGAAGAAGAAGAAGAAGAAGAAGAAAGAGTAAGACCGGAGATCAAGTTTCTGGCTTTCATCCAGCTCAAGTTTTCTTCCCAAAACCTGAAGCATTTAAAAAGCCACAGAGATTTGCATCATTTTGTAATCAGTTGAGTTTCAATTTATTTTCAAGTTCTGCTTTACTGTGATGAACTTCATTTTCCATTTCCGACTGTATCATGAAGACTCTATACATTTTTATAAGTAGAGTTGATTCAAATATCAAATTTAAATTTAAATTGAATTTATTCTCTCCTAACATAGACAGTAATATATTTATAACATTCAGAAAATAATACAATGAGAGAGTACTACTAATAAAGCTCAAACAACTCCCATAACTATATACTATACTAGCCGGCAGGCTCGCTTCGCTCGCCTTCTCCGCCCCCTGGACCCCCGATAGTATAGGCAGTGTAAGAGTCAAACAGGCTCGCTCCGCTCGCCTGCAAAACTTCTGTCAGTGTACGCTGAGAGAAACAGGCTCGCTTCGCTCGCCTGCAAATTCCGTTCAGTAGGGGGGAAAATTTATTGAGCACAGCATTTCTACACCTGATCTGGATCTGTTAACCTAATTACAACAGTTTCTGCAAATTTGTTCTAGAAAAATCTAAGATAAACTCCGAAAATTAAAAAAATAGTAAAACGCTAATATCAAGCGTAACCTTGGGAAGTATATCGGACATAGTTTGAAACTCAATTCAATATCTTCCAAATTAATTCATCTATAATCTCACTGAACCATTCACTTCACAATTAGGAATGGTCGTATCAAGGCGGAAGATATGCAGCCCGCAACACATCTACAATTTTGAAAATCTGATTACTGACGTAATCTTGAACGGATTGCAAAAATATTCTAACACAAAATTTCTAGACCTCATTTGAACCTGCCCACCAAATATCAACATTTTCTACCGATTGGTTCTCGAAAAAATGAGGAAAACGCCGAAAAACTATAGAAAAACTAAAATATTTGGCATATCCTTGAAAAGTTTTAAAAATCCTTTCTTAGCGCGCGTCTAAATGTCCAACTGAACATGCCTGCCAAATTTGAACGCATTCGCTTCAGTGGATTTTTAGTTCTGGTGATAAATGAATCAGTCAGTGAATGAATCAGTCAGTCAGTGCCATTTCGCTTTTATAGACATAGATAGACGTCCCTGAACATAATAAATATTAATTGAAGATCATAGCTCTAATACTCTTCAAGAGTTTTATAATAACATCAATAGCAATCAATTTCAACAATCGAGTTACCTTCTACAATTTGAATCCGTCTGATATGAACAATAATAAATTGTCATGCGCAATATTCGAATCTACTTTTAGCTATAGAATATATTTATTTGTGTTTTTTCGTGGACAAATTATTGAAAAATTCATTATTTTTTTAGTTTTTCTGATGCAAGAATTAGTTATTCAGTGATGTTCCATAGCATAGTCTAACCTCAGTTGCTTCTTTAAATTATAAGAGAAACTTCAGAAATTATAAGAGAATTAGAGAGTTTTGGGCTTCTGAGGTTGTTATACTCTTCCTTGCGAAATTACTCTACTACATAAATATCATTACGATTATAATCACTGTTATAATTATTATTGTACCATCATAAAAGTACAAAATAATTAATTGGAATTTTCGGGATTCTCATTCCATCAAACCATTCCAATTTCCAAACCAAAACTTGAATTAAACACTGCGGTTTCAAAACAAACATTTGAACACCGCTTTGCTGAACCTCTGTTTCGGGGAAATTTATGGAATGTAAGCAGAAACAATTTAATCAGCAAAAGTTTATCCAATAACCTCTGTACTCAAATTTTATTGTAACAATCATTATCGATTAGGTATAGCCTGTCCAAGCAACGAAGACATTCTGGCAAGATGGGAAATGACTCCAGCTCAGTCAATATTGGTTCAACAATGATTCAGGCGTGCCGACCTTATGATGGAGTGGGATTGAAATTGTTGACCCTGCAACTGCTGCCACCTCCTGGCAAAAGCGAAAGTAGCAGAAATTATTTACGTTTGACACTGTTGACCAATCAGATGTAAGGGCGGAGCTTGAAGCATGTCAGCTGACTTGCCTCTATCCCCTCCTCGTCTGTGATTGGCCTCTATCCCCTCCTCGACTGTGATTGGCTGGCTACTTTGTTAGAAACATTCAACAGGTTTGAATTATGGGTAACATAAGAAGGAGCAGTCTTGTTGCAGTCATTATCATTATTATAGTCTGTCCAAGCAAAGAAGACCATCTGGCAAGATGGGAAAATGACTCCAGCTTGGTCAATGATAGTTCAACTATTATAAATTTTGTCTCAAGTTGTAGGAAACATTCCGTTCTATGAGACTAAATTTATATTTTTTGAACTAATATTCACCGAGCTGGTGTCATTCCCCCATCCTGCCAGAATGTCTTCTTTACTTGAAGAGACTATCAATGAAATAAGCTGAGCATTCCGAATTTTCAATGTAACTTTCCTGGAATTCTCATTAGGCTATATAATTATATTCATTTATTCATCTACAATATAATAATTCAACAATGAAATTTAAACACAGACCAAGTCCAAAACGAATATTTTTAACAATATTTTGATCAATTGTTTAAAAAAAAGAAGTTTGCATTGATTATTTCATTACGATCACAATAATCACTAGAACTTGATACAATCATATTCATTAATAAATCAGAATACATTCTCCAATAATATTGATAGAACATATTATAGAAAATTGCGAAAAACTTCTCACTTTCAGATTTCAATGGAATATATTCCAAATCAAATATTCAAATTTTGACCATCATCTGATGTTGTAAATTAGACTTGTCATTTAGCTATGCCTAGATGATGATTTCTAAATTAGAAGAGACACTAGATGCTTTACATCAGCTGTTAGTAGGTTTCATCACGTACAAGAGACAGACGAAACCGCCCAACGTATTATATCTCTCCAAAGTGAACTCCTCTCTCTGTACAACGTTACCTCGATTCTAACCCAAATATTATAAAATTTAGGCTAAATATAGCTGGTGGTGCCAAGAAAATGGCGGTTGGCAAATATCTGTTTATAGCTGTTCAGCTCACTCAGGACGATCAGCGAACGGTCGGTGAAAGCTTACCACGTTGAAAACCAGTTCAGCTAAACTGTTTTGCTCATGTACACCGCTTCCAGACTGTCTTGAGAGAGCGATCATGTATAACAGATTTTTGAAAACCGCCAATTTCTCCGTCGTCTACAGTATTAAACTTCCATTCCGATCTTATACATCGGATATAGTCTGGTCAAGCAAAGAAGACATTCTGGCAAGATGGAACAATGACTCCAACTCTTTCAATATTCGTTTTAAATTTTGTCTCAAATTGTAGAGAAGAATGTTTTCTACAACTTGAGACCAATTTTTCAATTTTTGAAACAATATTGATCGAGCTGAAGTCGTTTTCCTATCTTGCCAGAATGTCTTCTTTGCTTGGACAGACTATAGCTGTGGTCCAATCCGAGAGTTTCACGCGATCAATAAAGTGTAACCCTGACAGGCGAGCTTCTATAAATATGAACTTTGGATTTGTACATTTCAATTCGCAGTTTCCATTCCAAACAATAACAGACACTGTTATTGGATTTTCATGTAAAACAGATAATTCAAACACTGTCGACGATTGGTGGATAACTGTTATTAATGCACAGCTCTGTCGTGACAGTCGGTTAGCGGTCTGTCAGAGCAGGAGCTGTGAGAGCATAAGCTGCTCGCGATTCGATTTTCTCCAGGAGACAAGAAATAAAATGGATAAAATTAACTAAAATAATTAGTACAAAAATTGTGGTAGTCATCTATATCGAATAAAATTCCTTTGTTTCCTTGTTTCCTTATAATTTTGTAACATTGCTCTATTTGTATTGTATCCACTGGCGGCTCGTGCCCACTGAGCTGTATAGTTAGTCTATGGTATGACACTGGCGGCTCGTGCCCACGAAACAGGTCAAGTGCTGTACAGTAAAAGATATGGGCACTTCAAAATTAATTATTTATGAAGCATTCCATGCTCAGGACTTTCATGACTAATTATATTGTTTAGGAATTCATGAGGAATAATTGTTACTGATCATTGAAATTAATAAAGAAAAAGTTTACAACCTCGGTTATCAAGGCATTTCCAAACCCTCAATAATATAAATATATAATTATAATTATAATAATGACTAGTGGATTATCAATATCATGAAATAATAATAGGCCTATAATAATCACTGGCGGCTCGTGCCTAAGAAACAGGTGAAGTGCTGGCACTTCACCTGTTTCGTGTGTACGGGCCGCAAGTGATAATAAAAACCGTTAGTGGCTGAATAAAATCAATATTACATGAAGTGAAGCTTGTGTAATAACAACGGTATTATGAATATTTGATAGATTTGATGGATTGGATAAGATCGTCTCATTCATGAATGAATAAAAGCAATTATTCGAATGGAGCGTTCAGAGAATATAAAATTGCATAGCGATCCATATAGCTTGAAAGAATAATTATAATGAACGTTGATTTATGAATTCGTTTTCTGAATTACGTTTTCTGAACTCGCGTTTATTAATATTTGAATCAAATCCTGATTGAAGATTGGATATTATTTTATTGTGTAGCAATATATTGGATTGTTCTCAGGTTGGTTTGATTATATCATTTATTTGATAATTATGGACTTTATTACGTAGTACGTATTGCAAAATATTATTTATTCAATCATTAGACAAATACTTATTGGTCAAAAGCACTTGATAATGTGCAAAACACTTTACTGAATTTTGATGATAAATGTTCGGAAGCAGGTTATATACCTTAGAAGCACTTCTTACAAGAATATTGATCCAGGAAATATATATTGAAAATTTCGAATTCCAAGCACTGGCGGCTCGTGCCTACGTAACAGGTGAAGTGCTGTACAGTAAAAGATACGAGCACCTCACCTGTTTCGTGGGCACGAATGGGGAAGAACAAGGAAGAGAAGAGTGAAGAAGAAGAAGAAGAAGAAGAAGAAGAAGAAGAAGAAGAAGAAGAAGAAGAAGAAGAAGAAGAAGAAGAAGAGGGAGATTGGAAAGAGGGATGAACAAGAGCAGCGAGTTGTCAGGGTAGCTCATCCATCAAAAAAGGATTAACCGAAAGAAGGAAAGTTCTTTTCGAACAACCCTCATAACTTGTGGGAGGGGGGCTGAAGGGGGATGCGAGGTACCCCCAAACCGCACGTCAACCTTTTTTCTCCACTTCAAGTGGGGGGGAAATGTAACACAATCAATCACCACTCACTGAGTATGTAGTGGGGGGGGAGGGTGTCCTGTACGTTTTTTGTCATTTTTCTTCATCACTTTTTTGCAAATCGTTGCAGTTTTTCTACGCTTTTACACTCTTCTCATTGCTCTTCTTCTCCCCCTTCCTCTTCTTCTTTTTCTTCTTCTTCTTTCCCTTCCTCTTCTTCTTCTTCTTCTTCTTCTTCTTCTTCTTCTTCTTCTTCTTCTTCTTCTTCTTCTTCTTCTTCCTCTTCTTCTTCTTCTTCTTCGTATTCCCAATTTTGATTTCTGATGTAGTCTTGAAGATGTGATGAGATATACCGATGGTGTTAATGGGACCGTAGAGACTATAAATTTGATCAGTCTCTATGAAGCCTGATTGGTTTCACTCATGGTTGAGTGTTAATGGGAGAGATGTCTTTGAACAACCCTCTCCAAAAATGGACATTTATATGTCTAAACTCCGCCATTTTATGTAGATGAAGCACAAATTTATATTACCGTTAGCTTATATCGGATCCTACATCTGTCTCATTTTGCAACTTTTCATGGTTTATAATTAGCCAACTTAAGCAAACCATAATGTAATTAGTGTGATTTTCATCTATTCAGATTCTTAAAGCATAGGATTCGAATTTTTGTATTATGTAATCTATATGAATAGAGTGATTGAATCTGAATCTGAAGCCTAGTTTATACGATTCCAATTGGCAAGGCAAGGCAATAAGACAACTGATGCCAGGTGCAAACAGCTGATATTATCTAATTAGAGTTTTCATCAAACCATGCCTAGCTGATGATTTTAAAACCAAAGATTCAATAGATACTTTACATCAGCAGTTAATTTCAGGAGACAATTATTGTCATTCGACAATTGCCTCGCCAATTGGCATCATATAAACTAGGCATAAGTGAATGTACAATCTCTATAAGTGAGATTATTCTCATTTCAAACTGCTGGCAGCATTGGGCAGATCTAATTTTAAAGAAATTTCTACCGTATGCGACCAAAATATATCCAATTGTTACCAAAATTTCAATATTTTGGCGAAAAGAAATCAGAAAAAAATCTTCCTCTGTTTATTCCAGGTCTAATATTAATATATGATCGACTAGGTACCTGAACGCTTAACCGGTGATTAGTGATTACTTAACCGTGATCAAAATGCAAACCTTGTCGCTAATTACATGAACACGTCCATCTTGATCACATCCTTACTAATTGATCGGCATTATATTGACGATGTGCTATTAATAGACAAACACATGCTAAGAGTAAAGTCTGTCCAAGCAAAGAAGACATTCTGGCAAGATTGGAAAATGACTCCAACTCGGTCAATATTGGTTCAAAAATCATAAATCTGGTCTCAAATTGTAGGTCAGAATGTTACCTACAATTTGAGACTGGATTTAAAATATTTGAACTAATATTGACCGAGCTGGAGTCATTTTCCCATCTTGCCAGAATGTCTTCTCCGCTTGAACAAACTATAAACCAGGTTGTATTATGATGCAGTGTATGGGTTATTAGTTCATCAAGGGTGAGTTATATAGTGTTGCTGGTGGTCTGGATAGTTCAAACAATACTTAGACACACTTGATGGTAATATCAGTGTCGGATATGTAGTGGTGGTGGGGGGGAGTACACTTGTGGGTCAGGGGGGCTGGTATAAGATGTTAAGATGTAACGGTGATCATAAGGTGGGAGGGTACTTTTGATAAGGAGGGGGGTGGGGGTGAGGTTGGAGATGTGATGGGTGGTGTAATCCTTAGTAATATAGTAAAAGGAACTTGGTAGGATCAACTTCTCATCATTCTTATCTACTTCATTCTTATGTTCCTTGTTTATTCAAACTTTCTAGTTCATTCTTTTCTCTTCTTCTTCTTCTTCTGCTTCTTCTTCTACTTCTACTCTTTAATGGCTATAATGGCTTGTTGTATTGGATAGTCTCTCACCTGCGCACAGGATTTTACTAGCAGGTGATTGGTTCCTTGTTGTAGTTTTCTATTTTATCAGACATTTTCAAGTTTATTCTGTTTTGAAGAACCACAATAGAGTTTAATTCGATTTGATTTGAATACCTGCCCTACACATATAGATCAGAAGTAGTATTAAAATTTATTCAGAATTCCTTGGGAATTATATTAGGACCAAAGTTTCTGTGTCGAAGTGTTCAAGTGCAAAATTCAATCTTTTATTTTGTACAATATTTCAATTAAAAATTGAAAAGAAATAGAAAGGACCACTGGCGGCCCGTGCCCACGAAACAGGTGCTTGTATTATTCACTGTACAGCACTTCACCTATTTCGTGGGCACGAGCTGCCAGTGGAAAGGGTTTGAGCCTGCTTTTTCTTCTCCGGATCATTTTGACATGATTATGCCACCATGTCAATTGTTATAAATGGAAGATAAACATTAAGATTTCAATTGTTTTTGTTTCTTGAAACATACAAAATAGTTGTTATGGATAAATAATGAATATTGATGAATAAAATGAAAAATCAAATTCCCTTTTATTAAAAAACTTTAGAAGTAATATTTTACAATAGTTTTTTTAAAAAAGGGTATTTGATTTTTCATTTTATTTATCAGTTAATTTGAATAGTTCTAAGTTTAAAGTTTAATTCTCAAATAATGAATAATAAGTATGTATACAACATAGGAATACCAACTTAGCACTCCCCGAAACCCAAACCTGGAGACTTAGCAAAGATTACAAGCCAGCTGAACTGAGAAGAGTATCAAGTAGGAAACATTGTCAACATATCAGTGTGTGTGTTTGTAAAGAGCTCGCTCCCAAAAAGCTTTTGGGTGGAAGTTTGGAAGCGGAGTGGCCTCTCTCTAATCAAACAGATCAGTGGCTCAAAAAGGACCGACCCTTGGATAATGGAGAACACTCACAACACACACTCTCTCTCTCTCTTTTTTCTCTTTCTTCTTCTCTCTTCCTCTGTCACTTTTCGTCATCCTATCGTACTCGCTCTTTGTCCATCTAGTTTTTCTAGTTCTAGTTTCATTGTTTTTATCTAGTTTCTCTCTCGTTCTCTGCCTATTTTCTTTCTAATTCTCCTCCTTCACCACTCACTGTTTCTTTGATTAACTCTATCATTCTCCTTATCCTTCCCCCTTTCTCATTCTACCTCCTCCTCTTTCTATCTTTCTATCTTTCTATCCTATAGTCCTATCTCTTTTATTCCTTTGTTTTCCTCTCTTCCTATTTCTATTTAATTTTGAATTCCATCTTTATCACTTTCCCTTTACTACTCACTCTCTTTCTCATTAACTCTATCACTCTCCTCCCTAATTCTCTTTTTTCCTCTTCCCATCTTTCTATAATTCTCTCTTTTCTTCTCTCTAACTGTTGGTTTTCCTCTCTCTATATTCCTTTCTCTTCCCATTCTATCTTTATCACCACGTCTTCACTATTTACTCTCACTCTTATATCAAGTCCATCACTCTTCTCTCTTCTTTCCTCTCTTTCTCTTTCTATCTTCCCATGCCACTCTTTTTTCTTTCTCTCCTTCTCTTGTTTCTTCTCTCTTAATTTTTCAATTCCATATTTATCACTCCTTCTTCAAACTCACCTTTCTCCATTTTCATCCATTTCTCTTTTCATTTACTCTATCACTCTCCTTACTCATTCTACCTTTTTCTCTCTCTTATGTGTCTAATCTTCGCCTTTCCACTTAGTTAACTTACACCTCTTATCCATTTTGTAGAACCTCGAATTGAGATTTGTATGAATTTTGCACTTATTACATCAACGTTTTCCGTATTTTTTTACTAGAAGTTTCTATTTTGTGAAATTTATAGAATAATTTGTTCCACTTATTGATATTGTTATGTAAAATCTAAGCTGAATTTTGTTTTTTATTTGAATAAAATAGTCTAATCTAATCTCTCTTATTTTCTCCCTCATCGTCTACTACTCACTTTCCATACCATATACACTGTATCACCCTCTTATTTTTCCCTTACTAATCGAAATTCAATATTTAATACAGTCTCTCACTTGAACAGCTCTCTCTCACTCGCTCTTTCTTTCTTACTCTTTCCTTCCTATTGTTTTTTTTTCTCGTCCTCATAATATCTTCTTTCCAATTCCATCTCTAGCACCTTTCTTTTAACACTACTGTCTTATTCTTTGATTCTAAATAATCATCACTGTCTTCAGTCATTCTTTTTTCTCTTTCTTCCCTTAGTTCTCTTTCCATTCCAATTCTATTTCCAATCTCAGCTTCTCAAACTTTCCCCATCTCTTTCTCTTCTTAGTTTTCCTTTTCTCCAGCAGAACTCACTAATGGAAAGGCCTAATGTGAGGAAAGGCCGGGTTCACACGTGTCAGCTTCGTTTGGAGAGTCAACAAAATGCGACGTCGAAATTAGGACCGGCTCAAGCCCCAAGTGTGAACGTGGCCTTAAAATGTGTTTGTGTGTGTTACCTTTAAGGTTCTAAGAAAATAAGGTTGAGTGGTGGAGAGAACGGGTGGTTCGTGCCCACGAAACAGGTGTAGTGCTGTACAGTAAAAGATACGGGCACTTCACCTGTTCCGTGGGTACGAGCCGCCAGAGGTAGAGAGGACTTGCTAGTCCTAGCTCCACTTTCTAGCTCTATTCTTTGTTTGTTTGTTTGTCAATGGCTCAACAGCCCTTTGAAGGGCCTATAAGCTGGTTGCCATTTACATATTCACTCCACTGTACAGGAAACCATATTTTCATTTAATTTCAAGGTAGACCCATATCTGAATCGAAAATGTTAGGCGCTACGTCTCTTCTGTCTCTTTATATGATGTAACCTACTTACAGCTGATGAAAAGTTCCTATTGTCTCTTTTCATTTGAATTGGTCGATTGTACTGGGTATTGGTCTCTCGGTGAGGATGATCTATCGGTGGACGTAATGTTGAGTCATGAACACTGTGGACTGCTCTGGGATGGGTGACCGGTATTTAGCGAGGTAAAACTACCCGTAATTGAATTTTTTCTGTTGATTTCAAAAAATATCATCTAGGCAAATAGTCTGTCCAAGCAAAGAAGACCCTCTGGCAAGATGGGAGAATGACTCAAGCTCGGTTAATATTTGTTCAAAAATTATGAATGTAGTCTTAATAGTAGATCAAATTGTTTCCTACAATTAGAGATCAAATCGATAATAATTTTTGAACCAATATTCACCGAGCTTGAGTCATTCTCACATCTTGTCAGAGGGTCTTCTTTGCTTGGACACATTAGCTAATGACAACTCTGATTAAAAACTTATGCTGACTCATCAGATTGTATCTGGATCGCTGGATTAACTCATAAAAAAGTTTTCTATTAACTTTTGAGTAGTCTACATCACACTGGCGGCTCATGCCCACGAAACATGTGAAGTGCCCGTGTCTTTTACTGTACAGCACTTCACCTGTTTCGTGGGCACGAGCCGCCAGTGCTACATCAACACAGAGTATAATATTTATACATTTTTTAAAACGTTATCATTGACATATGATGCGCTATCTCGTATTTTGCTATCTTCATCATGCTCTAGAAATTTCACTATTTTACACGACACTGCAGTCATAAATTTGAATATTAGTTTAAATTAATATAAACTATTACTCGTGATATTTTAGTAGTAGAGTAGTAGTTTATACTTAAACTAATATTCAAATTTATGACTGCAATGTCGAGAAAATATTTCAGAGTGGAATATTTACTAGCAGCTTATAATGGAAAACAAAATATATTACTCTTCTATTCATTTTATCACTTCAATTTATTGCGAAATTAGAATGGCTGATAACTGATTAATCATAGTTGGCTTATAATATGGATAATTCATACTCGACATACTCTAATTCATACAATTCAACTCGATGGAAAGTTCCACCATTTTACTATCATTTGAGGAAAGATTCAGTAGCGGCTGACAGAATAGTCGCTTCCAATTGGCTATGACGTAGCTCGCTTCCCATTGGTCGAGGGCGGAGTCTAAGGCTGGCCTATTAGAAGAGGGGAGGATCAACAGAAAGCCAACATCTATGGCTGAAATCACTTTATAGTACTGAGGTGCACTGGCAGCTCGTGCCCACGAAACAGGTGAAGTGCTCGTATCTATTACTGTACAGCACTTCACCTATTACGTGGGCACGAGCCGCCAGTGCTGAGGTGGAGTCATATTGAGAAATTTATTATTATGAATTTGTGTACTGTAATATAATTCTTTATTCTCCATTCATAGGCCTACATCGATACAACTACTTGAACTGGGAGGAAAAAATAGGCAAAGCCTGTGCTATTCCTCTCCCAAAAATTTAATCATGAAGTCAATATTCTCCAAAATGAGGATATAATATAATAGCACTGAGTAAACACATCATTTTCAAACCAGGAAATACTGAATATTCCTAATTTATTATTATTAAAGAGGAAATAACATAATTCACATCAGCTGTTAGTAGGTTACATCACGTACAATCGGCAGCCGAAACCGCATAATGTTTTGGCGTTAGCTATTAGTTCTATTGTAACGGGTGTTTTTTTTAATAATGTATTATTGATTATTCTATTGACAAGAATTTTTTCTTACTTGAAAGATTTTTACTAGTTCTATTGTTATACTGTGTTCTCCATACTATACAAATAATATTATTTCTTGATTTTCCTTTCCTGTGTCTATTTCCTTTCCGTGACTTTCTTGTTCCGTGTCTGAATTTTTAGTACATTCCGAAACCAAATTGCTTTTTGTCAGTTTGATAGTCTAAAGAAGCAAAGGAGACATTTTGGCAGGATGGGAAAATGACTACAGCTAGGTCAATATTTATTCGAAAACTACGCATAGCATTTTATCTAAAATCGTAGATAACATTCTGCTCCACAATTAGAGACAAAATTCATGATTTTTGAACCAACATTGACAGAGCTGGAGTCATTTTCCCATTTTGCCAGAATGTCTTCTTTGCTTGGAAAGACTATACTAGCCGTTTTACACTCCAATTATTGTAAAACAACTTCTCAGATCTACTATAGCGGTAGCGGATTTATAACGAATTCTAGATATATTAGATTCCACCGCATGTTTCCACTCAAATCAATAACAGACTAGCAAACTCCCTTTTTCGGCACAAAGGAAAATCACATCCAACAATGCTCTATCTGTTGGTGAAAAGTGCTGGAAAATCGGGAAAATTCAACGTGAAAGACCCTTGTGCACTACTTGAGGTGACTATGGTCTGGTCGATCATATAGAAGACACTCAGGTAAATTGGGAAAATGTCACCAGCTCAGTCAATATTTGTTCAGAAATTATGAATTTGGTCTCAAATTGTGGAAAAAATTCTTCTCTACAATTTTAAACCCAATTCATAGTTTTTGAATCTATATTGACCGAGCTGTAGTCATTTTCCTATCTTGCCAGAATGTCTTCTTTCCTTGTACAGACTATACTTTTAGGAGTAGGGATGTGAGAGGTGTAGTCTGTCCAAGCAAAGAAGACATTCTGGCAAGATGGGAAAATGACTCCCGCTTATTCCATATTGGTTCGAAAATCATGAATTTGGTCTCAAATTGTAGAAAATATTCTTCTCTATAATTTTAAACCAAATTTATGGTTTTTGAATCAATATCGACCGAGCTGTAGTCATTTTCCCATCTTGCCAGAATGTCTTCTCCGCTCGATCAGACCATACACCTAGCTTTTCCGGGGACACGAAAGTAAGGGACCTGGAAAATGGAAAACCCGATTTTCACCGGTGAAGAGGACAAGATAACATGATGGAGAGGGGGGGAGAGGGATGATAAAGAAAGGAGAGAGAGGAGGGTGATGAAGAGAGAGAGAGAGACAGTGAGAAGAGTGTAAATAGAGCGCATGAGAGCAAACACACGTCCCTTATCTCGGTACAAATCAAACATGGAGTTGGAACGTAATGGAATCCACTTATCGGGACTTCTCCCTTTTCATACTTTTTCTTCTTCTTTACTTACTTCTTCTTCTTCATCATCATTCTCTTTATTTGCCCCTTCATATTTTTCCTTGTTATTCTTCTTCTTATCACCCCTCATCTTCTTCAACCTCCAGTACCTCTCTCTTTCTTTATATCTTCTTCTTCATCTTTATTACCTCCTTCTTTTTCCTCTCTTGTTATTCTTCTACTTGTCACCCTCATCTTCTTTATCCTTCAATACCTGTTTTATTATTTTATTTTTCTTCTTGTCCATCATTGCAGTTCTTATCTCACTTTTTTCTTCTTTTTATTCATTCCTTTCTTATTCCAACAGTTTCTTTTTCTGATAAAATACTTCGCTTTCCATTCAGTCAACAGTGACTGTCTCAATTGAAACAATCTCCACAGAGGAAAAGTATTTGAGTAAGTATGATTAAGTCAAACAAGAGAAACAAGTTCTTTAGTTCTGAGATTGCCCGTTTTTTCGAATTCGTAATAATTGTGAATTTGATGGAATGATTTGATTAATTTTTTTCTGATGGAAGACTTTTCAATCTTGTTCAATTTTTGATATGTTTTCAGTTGATAGCTTGACTTCAGAACAAGGCGCTTCAAAAATAATACTTCGATCTCATTTTCTCTAATTCATACGAGGAAGTTGGTTCAACGAGAATCAAGCTTGAATTATACATTTATTTATTTCATTTATGTACAAATATACAAGAATTCTTTTGTATCCAATAAGAAAGTATTGTGTTGTTTTGCAGTAGGGTACTGTATTGAATCATAATAATTATTCATTATGGCATCGAATTCGAATGGAGCTTTGTAACTTCTTCGAAGAAGCTTAATACGCAGGTCAACTAAATTTTTGAAGAAGAAGAAAAGAAGAAGAAGAGAGAAGGAGTAGAGGATGAAAAAGAAGAAGAAGAAGAAGAAGAAGAAGAAGAAGAAGAAGAAGAAGAAGAAGAAGAAGAAGAAGAAGAAGAAGAAGAAGAAGAAGAAGAAGAAGAAGAAGAAGAAGAAGAATAAGAATAAGAATAAGAATAAGAATAAGAATAAGAATAAGAATAAGAATAAGAATAAGAATAAGAATAAGAATAAGAATAAGAATAAGAATAAGAATAAGAATAAGAATAAGAATAAGAATAAGAATAAGAATAAGAATAAGAATAAGAATAAGAATAAGAATAAGAATAAGAATAAGAATAAGAATAAGAATAAGAATAAGAATAAGAATAAGAATAAGAATAAGAATAAGAATAAGAATAAGAATAAGAATAAGAATAAGAATAAGAATAAGAAGAAGAAGAAGAAGAAGAAGAAGAAGAAGAAGAAGAAGAAGAAGAAGAAGAAGAAGAAGAAGAAGAAGAAGAAGAAGAAGAAGAAGAAGAAGAAGAAGAAGAAGAAGAAGAAGAAGAAGAAGAAGAAGAAGAAGAAGAAGAAGAAGAAGAAGAAGAAGAAGAAGAAGAAGAAGAAGAAGAAGAAGAAGAAGAAGAAGAAGAAGAAGAAGAAGATAAAGATCTAGAAGAAAAGGTTTAAGATCAAGAGATTGAAGGAATGAATAGGATAGGTTTGATCGATAGATTTTGGGAGATATTAAAGAAGATAAGGAAAACTATAGAAAGAGAGTTAAGAGAAGGAGGGTGTTGGAGGGAACGAAACAAGGGGGAATGAAGGAGGGGAAAGAGAAAGAAGCAAGAAAGGAAAGAAGGGAAAAAAGGAAAAAGGGGAGAAAGTAAGAAGGGAGGAATAGGGTGTGAAACGAGATTAAAGAAGGCAATGAAAGCTATAAAAAGAGAGTTAAGAGAAGGATGGCGTTAAAGGGAACGAGGGAACAACAGAGAATGAGGGAAGGACAGAGGGAAGAAACATGAAAAGGAAGAAAGAACGTGAGAAGGGAAAGGGAAGAAGGGAGGTGTGAAACGGTCAAGGCACAAAGTGACGCTGAGTGCTCTTGAAGTGGTGTCGAATTCGATGGTTAGGTTAGGTTGCCTTGCCTCTCACACAGCACTTCACATTCACAAAACAATCTATTCAGTACTCCTTTCTCTTTGTGTTAACATTTGATCAATAAGTGTTAACATTCCACAAGCCCAGAAGTGCGTTACAAGCCTAATTTCACCATTGAATAATACGGGATAGATATATTAGAAATTCGGTATTCATTGAATTTTTTGTGCTTTTGATGAAGAACAACTATTACATTTTTTTGGAATAAGCTGATTCTATTTCTCAATGATTAAAAATTTTAAAGAATTTGAACTAGTCTTATTCCATGTATTTTTGAAGTTTGATCAACGAATCTTTCCTCCACGGGCGGCACGAAATAGGTGAAGTGTCCGTATCTTTTACTGTACAGCACTTCACCTGTTTCGTGGGCACGAGCCGCCAGTGCTCTTTTCCTCTCCTTCCTCTGTCTTCCTTCTCTTCTCTTCCTTTTATTTCCATTTCTCTTTCTTCTTCTTCTCCTCTTCAAGAGCAACCCGGTTTTTATTCCGTGTCTTGGTGTGAAGGAAATAAATCACAGCCATTTAGAATCGTGTCCGTCAGCCCTGGTGTTGAGACAATAGGGTGGGGAGGGGTGATGGTGTCACAAATCACTGAGTTGTGGCGGAGAACAGGAGAATAAGGAGATGAAGAATAAGAAGTGGAAGAAAAGGAAGAGGGAGAGGAAGAAGAAGAAGAAGAAGAAGAAGAAAAAAAAAGAGTAGTAGAGTAGTAGAAGAAGAAGAAGAAGAAGAATTGGAAGAAGAAGAAGGAAAAGGGGAAGAAGAAGAATAGGAAGAAGAAGAAGAACAGAGAAATTTAATAGAAAAGTAAGTAGGAATTGAAGTTGAAAGTTAGATGATGAGAAGGAGAAGGGGGATGAATCAGAGGAGGAGGAGGAGGAGAAGAAGAAGGAAAGGAGGCGGAGAAGAAGTAGGAGAAGAGGAAGGAAAACAAGAAGTAAGTGGATCAGAACAAAAGAAAGAAGAGAGAAAAAAAGAGTGAGTAGGATTAGTTATTGGAGGAGGAGGAGGAGGTGGAGGAGGTGGAGGAGGAGGAGGAGGAGGAGGAGGAGGGAGGGAGGGAGGAGGAGGAGGAGGAGGAGGAGGAGGAGGAGGAGGAGGAGGAGGAGGAGGAGAGAATAAGAAGTAAGTGGATCAGAAAAAAGAAAGAAAAGGAAAAAAGAGTGAGTAGGATAAGTTATTGGAGGAGGAGGAGGAGGAGGAGGAGAGGAGGAGGAGGAGGAGGAGGGGAGGAGGAGGAGGAGGAGGAGGAGAGAGGAGGAGGAGGAGGGAGGAGGAGGAGGAGGAGGAGGAGGAGGAGGAGAAGGAGGAGAAGGATGATTTAGAAAAATAATGAATAATCTTGGAACAGCAAATAATCTTTTTGGAGAAATAGAAGAAAAAATTATCAAATTTTTAAATGGGAAATAAAATAAATAAAGAATATGAGAATGGGGAAAAACATAACGAGGAGATAATGGGAAAAAGAAGAATGAAAGGAAGAAAAGATGGAAAAGAGTTCGAACATCAGCACAGAAGAGACGTTATTCAGCTCCAGTTGTCGGGTGACAAGAGTTGAAAATCTCCAGGGTAAGGATGACTTCAGCCCCAAAATAATTAATGGATAATCTCCATTGTGTCTAGTACAGGTGTGTCACCCTTCGTTGCCAGGGGGGGGGTTCGAACAAGGGTTCCCCCCTCTCACTCTCAAAAACCTCTGGAGATCCCTCTCAAAAACCGCCCATCCAAATATAGCTAGTCCAAGCAAAGAGGACCCTCTGGCAAGATGGGAAAATGACTCTATGTTGGAATTGTCAATGTTGGTTCAAAATTCATCACTTTGATCTCAAATTGTAGGAAACATATTGATCTACTATTAAGACCTCATTTTTTAATCCTTGAACCAATATTGTCCGAGCTGGAGTCATTTTCCCATCTTGCCAGATGGTCTTCTTTGCTTGGACAGACTATGCCTTTCAAGTCCTCACTCCATGTATATATAGTCTGTCCAAGCAAAGAAGACATTCTGACGAGATTAGAAAACGACTCCAGCTCGGAAAATATTGGTTTAAAACTCGTAAATTTAATCTCAAACTGTAGATCAGAATGTTCCATACAATTTCAGATCAATATCACAATTTTCACACCAATATTGATCGATCTGGAGTCATTTTCCCTACTGGTCAGAATGTCTTCTCTGCTTAGACCAACTATGCCTATCAAGTCCCGAATAGTATGTCGAAACAAAGAAGACATTCCAACGAGATGAGAAAATGACTCCAACTCGGACAATATTGGTTTAAAATTTCTAAATCTGAACTCAAATTATAAAACAGAATGTTCTCCACAATTTGATACCAAATTCATAATTATCGAACCAATATTGATCGAGCTGGAGTCATTTTCCCTCCAGGTCAGAATGTCTTCTTTGCTCGACCAGAATATGTATCTCATCAAAGTCCACTCCTTTCAAAGTTCACCCCCCCCCCTCCAGGTCCACTCCCATTGGACGTTCCCCACCCTTAAAGTCTTTCTTCAATTCAATAGCAAAAAGAATTCATCAGTATTGGTTCACTGGTTCCTCCTGAACAATCTATCACCCAGCCACGGAAACAATGGGACGACAACCTTAGTGATTAATTTGTATTGAAAAATCGGAAATGGATTACTGGTGCAATCAATGGAAACAATTAGTCAATGACTATACTGAGCAGTATGAGGTGATGACCGGTGTGAGGAATGTACTGAGCTAGCTATTCATTCGTTTATTCATTCATTTATTCATTCATTCATTCATTCATTCATTCATTCATTCATTCATTCTAGAGCAGTGGTCACCAGATGGTGGACCGGATCCAGACCGCCAGCTAGTTTGTATGCGGACCGCGATGTCATACCGATCTCAACGAAAGAGAAACTTAGAATAAATCCTAAAACAAAAATCCATAAAAACCTCCAATCTAATAATGAAACAACCTCAACAATAAATAATAATAACTTCTTTTTATACAACTCTCACTCTCAAAAAAGTTGGCTATTGATTTAATATTGTGCATTATTTTATCCAATTATTCTACGCCTAGTAAAACGTTTAATTAAGAAATGTACATATATAAAATATTATATATATAAGATATATGAATTTGAACGGACATAGATTCGTGTTCTAAGGGGAATAAACAATATATCACATCATAAATTTTCGATTGTCATAGACCAATAGTGCATTTTTTAATATAAATGCACTAATATATTTGAAGAACATTAATATCGAAATACGTTAAGAGTGATAAATAAAGTATTTAAATAATGATTGAAATTAATATAGTTGAACTATTAATTTTTAAAATTTTCCGGGAGTATCCACCTCCCCACCGTTGGTTTCCCTGAATGGACCGCGAGCCCGCCAAGACTTTGAAACGAATCTTCATGAAACTTTATTGGTGACCACTGTTCTAGAGAGTGATAGAAAAAATAGAAACAATGCTTAAAGGTATACCTGACGCCAAAAAGTTAGTTGGTTTCGTCTGTACCTTGTTGTGCACTCCAACAGCTGATGTCTTTGAATAGAGTTATCATTTAGATATTAAATAGATTTCACAATTGTCTGATAAATATAGTTTCTGTTGAAGTACTGAAATTATATGCTTTCATACTGATGAATTGATTAGATTATAATAATTTATCAAGTTTGTGAAGGATTTTTATTCGAGAGATTCTGTAGATCTATTTGCAGTTAATTATGTTGTTTGTGAGTCAAGTAAGGAAGAAACTCAAGGATACACGGCGGACATAAAATACTTCTTTACACGGCGGATTCTTGATACGCAATAATGATGACGCAGGAATTATTTTTGATACAAAACTGATGCAGAGAGGAAGCTCGATTGATACGAGATATTCACAACGCCCATAGATCGCCACCACGTTAGGAATATAGCTGATACTATTTCTTAATGATTAAACATTTTGAGAACATTTGAACTTGGGTATTTTTTATTAAGTCGACTTGATGAGAAAGATTAATAAAACACTGAGTTTCAGTTATTTTTTTTCGATTTTCGGGTAACCTCACTTTGAAAATATTTCGTGTCAATGAGCTTCCTTCCTGTACTATTGCGTATCATTTTCAAACTTTCGTATCACTACTGCGTATCAAAAATCCGACGATTGTGTAGGGCTTTAGAAATTTACTCAAAGAATAAGACACTTGTGACTCGCACAGAAAAACATGACCAAAAATTCAATTATATGTCAATAAAAAGTCTGTGAAAACAAGACAATCCCAGTAGAACAGGGTGGGACAGATTATACAGTGTTGGTTTTTTGTATACCTATACATACAATGCTCAGTAGCCATGCTAATGTAATAGTATATACCTATATTGTAGGGACAACAGTGTTGCAGGGTAGGCCACTTGATGCATGGCGACTATAACGACCCACGGTTAACGACAAAACAGGACAGAAACAAATGCTGATTGCACCGAAGCGGGACAACGAAAAGGGACAAGTTTCGAAAACGGGGAGGAAACGACATTAGCAGAGAGCAGAATGCGAGTTGGGAGGGAGTGGTAGGGGGAATGTGTTAGAAAGAGGAAGGAGGAGTAGGAAGAGTGGGAGAAAGAAGGAAGTAAAATAAAGAAGAAAAAACAAATACACAAGACGGAATGGAATAAAAAGCAAAATGGAACTTGTAATACTGAGGGAAATGAAATTTATAAAAGGATGCGATAAGAAGAAAAAGTAAGAGGCGATGAATGAATTGAGGAGGAGGATGATGATGAGAGGAGGAGGAGGAGGAAGGAGGAGGAGGAGGAGGAGGAGGAGAAGGAGGAGGAGGAGGTGGAATAAGATTAGATTTGATTGGATTTATTTTTTCATTTAGATAGCCATCAAATATTTATGATTCGTTTCTAGATTGCAAATGTTATAATAAATAAATCTATTATCCTATCGTTTTCAAAAGTTACACTATAAAGTTATTGCACACTATACTTTTTTACAAGTTATTCCATAATTCTATAATTCATTCAACAAAAGGAGGACAAGAAGAAGTGGAAGAGATAGGACGAGAAGAAGTAGGAGAAGGAGGAAAGGTAAAGGGAGAGGAGTATAAGGAGAAAGAGGGTGATGAAGAGGAGTAGGAGAAGGAGGAGGAGGAGGAGGAGGAGGAGGAGGAGGAGGAGGAGGAGAGTAAGAGAGCATGGTGACCACATCTGCTTGAAGCCAATTTAAATGCAAATGTGTATAGTCAGTCCAAGCAAAGAAGACATTTTAGCAAGATGTTAGAATAACTCCAGCTCGGTCACTATTGGTTCAATAATTATAAATTTGGTCTCCAATTGTAGATCGAAATGTCTCCCACAATTAAAGACCAAATTCATAATTTTTCAACGAATATTGACTGAGCTGGAGTCATTTTCCCATCTTGCCAGAATGTCTTCTTTGCTTGGACAGACTATACCTATTTCTCAACCCTTTAACTCCTCACCAACCCCTAAATAGTTAAATGAATCATAAGATTATATTAATCTTTGCCAGCGAAAGGCTTTTACCGCATAGTCTGCAATTTATAGTAGATAACAACAGAACTGGCGGTTGTCAATTAGATACTAAGCTCCTCAGCTATGTAAGGACAGTCTGTGAGCGGTCTACGAGAGCGAAACAAGTTTGCCATTGTCGTTCTGGTCTCAATGTGCACTTGGAGAGCGCTAGCTGACTGTCCTGACTGAGCTCAGCGTTAGTAACAGACATTCGTGATCCGCCAACTTTTTTCAAGTCAGCAATATTAAGCAGGCAGCTTGCTGTCTTAATTCGATAAAGCTTTCAACTCTTTTTATCGGCCAACTCCTCCCAAAACTTTATTTATTCTTCTATTGAAATCAATAGAACTGAGATGATGATGATTAAATATAGGTATTGGTTTTTTACAACCGTTTATCAATAGTGGAGAATGGATGGTGGATTGGTAGTCTGTCCAAGCAAAGAAGAGCCTCTGGCAAGATGGGAAAATGACTCCAGCTTGGTCAATATTTGTTCAAGACTTATAAATGAGGTCTTAATAGTAGATCAAATTGTTTCCTACAATTTGAGATCAAATTGATAATTTTTGAAACAAATATTGACCGAGCTTGAGTCATTCTCCCATCTTGCCAGAGGGTCTTCTTTGCTTGGACATACTATAAAAGTGACAAAGATGGAAAGAAGAAGAATTTGATGAGAAAAAATATAAAGAAGGAAGAGAGAATGGAGTACTGAGTTTATTTATTTATTAGAGTACAAATATACGAAAATCTCTTGTTTTAAGTAAAAGATAAGAAAAGAAAAAAACCAGGTAATCACCATAAACTTCTTCTATTCCCGATTTAATCACATGATAAATATCCAAATTTTCAGGTTACCTATAGAATTTTGTTCCATTGAAAGGTTTCATCAGGAAAATATGATCCTGAGTAATTGATCAATTTTTGTACATAAATTAATAAATTTTGAATTCAGACAGGTCTAAGCCGAAATAACACAGAACAATTCATAAGAATGTTTAAAATTGGAAAAGGATTGAAGGTGACTTGGAAAGGAAGATTGGTGTGATTGAGAGGGGAAGATTGTGAAGCTTTTTTTTGTGCGATCTTAAATTTGGATTGTTATAAAACAAAAAACATATATTTGAACATATATCGTCCGTCTCATCGTCTGGGCGTTGTAACTTTTGATAAACTGAAAAGGATTTTCCCTCGGACTGTCTATATACATGTATTTATGTATAATACGCCCGACTGTTGTAGTGGCCGTCCAAGGTGTATAGAATTGTGGAATTCCATCAAATATAGAATTCTATAAAATATATGATTCTATACACCTTGGTGGACGCCATTCACATACAAAAAAAAGCACCTTGGTGGGCGCCTTGAATAAGTCCTGTTCGACACATCTGTTAACAACGATTGTTGGAGTAACAGTTTTTTGCTGTCTTAATAAATTCCACAGAACTTGAAGAGAATTTTAGAACTTAACAAACACATGATGTGTCTGCACTAATCATCATGTTCGCTGAAATTTATCAATAATTATCAAATTTATTAGTAGCCTATTCATAGGGTCTGCACAAACTGGTCGTCCAAAAATCATGGTTTTCATGAGACAGGATTGTCAGGAGTTTGAATACTTACCTACTCTTTCAGATAATTTGAATACCCACTCTTTCAGATAATAATAATAATAATTCATAGAAGATGCTAGATGAAATAGAAATAGATAAAAGGAAAATAATGTCTTGTAGAGAAGACTTTTCCCCCTGTCTCTTTACAGATCAGTCAATTTTTCTCGTGTTTTCTCATCAAATTCAAGCAGAGAAACCTGACAGAAAAGAAATTTGTATGGAAAGTGAACAAAAATGACTCGAGGGGAATCAATTTTGTAGAAGAGAAAATTTGCGAAAAATAGCACTGATAATTGGAAGTGAAGGAGAGTAACATGGTGGAGAAAACGGTGGAAGTGGGAAGAGGGAGAATGGAGCGAAGAAGGAAACTACAGGAACAGCAAGAAGATTCGGGGAAAGAAAAGCTGGAGAAGTAGAATGGAGTAAGATAAAGGAGGGAGAGAAATTCTAAGCAATGAAAAAGGACAGCGATAGAAATAAGGATACGAAGAGAAGAAAAAGGAAAAAAGAAGAAGAAGAAGAAGAAGAAGAAGAAGAAGAAGAAGAAGAAGAAGAAGAAGAAGAAGAAGAAGAAGAAGAAGAAGAAGAAGAAGAACAAGAAGAAGAAGAAGAAGAAGAAGAAGAAGAAGAGGAGGAAGAAGAAAAGTACACAAATGATGAGCCTGGCTTGTAATATCCCCTTGGGCGTTTGCAATGAATACAGGCTCTAGTAAACCATGACAGGGCATATTATTACTCCTCTTCAACATTTTCTTGTGATTCGAGTTCCATGTTGTTCTTTTTCTTGCTTTTCTCCATTTTCTTTCCATCTTCTTCCACTCTCTCCTATTCTCGTTTTGCTATTCATCCCATCCTGCTCATTTCTTTCCTCTCATATTATTAGTTTTTAATTGAAATATTAGTGAGGTAATTGGAACAATTTTGCCAAATCATTTCAAATGAAAAGAGAAGGTGAAAGACCATGACAATGGAAAAATTTAATAATCAGAGTTGATTTCATGGTAGTATTGTACATTCTAATTACAATTAGTCTGAATTATTATTTTTCAATAATTATTATTGTTTCCTTGTTAGATAAAAAGGAAGGTCATTATAAAACGACAGATATTTTAAAAATCGAAATACAGGTTTTGGTTGCTACACCTTTATTAATCTCAGGTTTACTGAAACTTGAACTAGAGAGCAGCAGTATTCATACTAAAAGGCAAACAACGCTATTGGTAGTTGCTTCAACCAATCACAGTGAACGTCTGCCATTGGCCTGGACAAGCTCCTCCCCGATAAGCGGTTCGTACAAACTTCTAAAAATGGCGATTGAAACTGTAAGATTATCGAGAATAGTACTGAAAGATAATTCACAGTTCAGTTCAAACGCACTGGCGGCACGTACCCACAAAAAAAGTGAAGTGCCAGTATCCTTTACTGTACAGCACTTCACCTGTTTCTTGGGCACGAGCCGCCAGTGTTTAAACGAACAAATTGATTTCACCCAGTAAATCACCACCAATCTATTTCTATCATAAATTTCTTACTGTTTTATTTCACTCTATGGTTTTTCAATTTTTTTCGTACGTTATTGAATCTATTAAAACCTTTCATTATTGTGTACTATTTGAAAACACAACTCATCGATGAAATTTGAATTAATCATCTCAATCCATACATGAATTTGCTGATCGTCATTGGATTAGAAATATACAAGCTCTAACATTACAAATTATTTATTAATTCGAATCAAATTTTAATTCTCTTTTTATTACCTAATTTGAATTAGAATTGTAAAAGCCTTGATAACCAAATCCATTCAAAAGCCGGTCATGAATGCAGGTGATAACAAATAACATTCTTCACAGCACTGGCGGCTCGTACCCACGAAACAAATGAAGTGCCCGTATCTTTTACAGTACAGCACTTCACCTGTTTCGTGGACACGAGCCGCCAGTGCTTCACAGCTCATCATAGGCTACCGACATAGTACAAAACGAGCATACATACATGAATAATTATTATTCTGGTTCAGAAATAAAAGAGAATTATTAAACAATAGCTACCACCGATAATACTTGATTATTAGGTAGGCTTTTGTGAGGTGATCGAGTTTTGAAAAGTTTCATGGAAATGAGAGAATTATTGAACAATAACGATATTATCATCTTTCCAAGCAGAGAAGACATTCTGGCAAGATGGGAAAATGACTCCAGCTTGGTCAATATTAGTTCAAAAATTATAAACTTTGTCTCAAATTGTCGAAAGCATTCTAATCTACAATTTGAGATCAAATTTATAATTTTTGAATCAATATTGACCGACCTGGAGTGATTTTCCATCTTGCCAGAATGTCTTCTCTGCTTGGACAGACTATACTTGAATATTCATTAGGCTTTTGTGGGTTAATCGAATTGGAAACCTACCCTGACGACGAAAGTGATATGAAATGCAAACAAAGAGAATAATAAACTTTACAATAACAAAATGTGACGCAAAATTGTTTTTGTTCATCGGGGGTAATTTTTATTCATGAACCTCTTGTCAGAATTATGACAGGAATGGAAGAGAATCATTGAACAAGAATATTGATAGCTTCAATGAAAATGAATATTCAGTAGATTAGATAGATATTTGTGGGCTTTTCCCATTGTATGCGGAAATATTGAGTGAAGAATGGATTATCATATTCACTACATTCATGTTGATCAAAATATAGATTAAAAAATGTGTGGAAAGTAATGAATAGAATAGATTCTCAACTAAATGAATAAGTTAATGAAATTGAGTGAACTAGTTAACAGGCTTAAACTTAACTCATTATGATTAATTCAATGCAGTAGAATATCCATTATTATTATTATTAATTCGTATGGCTCATTTTGTGGGGAGTTCCGAAGAAGTTCCACAGCCGACATAACCACAATTTCCCATGTGTCCATGTGTCCACAATTTCCCAATATCCATCATGTATTATATCAATACAATATAATATACCTTTAATCTACTTTATATTTGCATTCTATACTTTATTAAGCTTGAAATTATGGGTACTTGATAATATGAATTGAGTAATGCAGCATATCAATGCAAAATCGAGGTTGATAAAGTTAATATCTGGTTTAATCACAACAAGAGTTTATTCATAAAGTTGGAAACGGACGCTTGAGGTCTTCAAATTCCATGAAACTTTCAAAGATAACTGATTATTGAGCCATTTCAACTTCCAATAATATTCTATTGTTGTTGGGTATATTCTTTTCACACACATTTTATATATATTGAGTATCTGAAAACTAGTTGTCATCTCTCATTATCACAGCTATTGTGGTGAAGTGATTTTGGTGATATTTTGGTGTTTTGTGTGTTTTTTGAACTCCTTCATATTGGAAAAACTTTTAAACAATTCAAATTTCCGTGGATCATTTCAAGAAATACCTCAATTTTCCATGGAGGATAATTTTTGAGGTTATTTTGCCGGTGGAACATCCTTTTAGGACTCCCCACCAAACATGGCATACGATAATAATAATAATAATAATAATAATAATAATAATAATAATAATAATAATAATAATAATAATAATAATAATAATCACAGCTATCATTACCCAGCACACACTTGCTTTCAGTATTTATGAAGTTAGGCATTACTCTCAAGAGGAAAAATGTAATCTAAAAGTTCTATGTCAGACAAAGAGATAATTTAATACTGTGTTGGAGCAAGAATTTGATGGAGAAGACTTTATAATCACTCTTTCAAGAGGTTGGAAATTGTCTTCTTCATTTTCATAATTAGAGAAATATCACGAAAGTATTAGCTCTCCATTTTAATAGGCTTAAAAATCGGTGAAAATAATACAATTAACTCCATAATTATACAGTATAATTTAGAAAAACCATTAGTCAATTGGTGATAGTAAATTATATAAATTCTAACTCACAAATCCTGCATGAAAATACTCATAACAGTATAATCTATCAATGAATACTCACCAACCTTGAAAAAAACTAAGCTTGGAAAAGCAGATGAAAATCTGTCAAAACTGCCAAACAGAATTGAAGTTTTTGCAGTTATTATGCAGGGTTGCATCAATATTCATCACATACTCCCTAGCAGTACAGCTTGAATTTTTGATGGAGATAGTCTGTCCAAGCAAAGAAAACATTCTGGGAGGATAAAAAATCACTCCAACTCGGTCAATCCTGTCTCAAAACTTATCTATTTGGTCTCAAATTGTAGATCAGAATGTTTCCTACAATTTTAGACCAAATTTATCATTTTTGAAGTGATATTGACAGAGCTGTAGTCATTTTCCCATCTTGCCAGAATGTCTTCTCTGCTTGGACAGACTATACTACAAGTGATCAACATACGACAAAGTGAAGAGTGTAATCTACATTTATGAATATGATTATTACTTATTAATACATGCAGGATGTACCCTGTTCTCAAGTGGAACTACTTCATAAGATTCAACTGAATATGTATTAGTAAAGTTTCTTGTATAGTGGTTATATCATCTCATTATTATTGAAATTGTTATCTAGTTTGAAGGTATTGCGAACATGAATAACTACAGGGTTGACTACATAAAGCTATTCATGTGAAGGTAAATTTAGAGTTAGTTCTGCAAATGATGAATTTTGAATCTAGACTATATTTATTTTCATTCACGAATTGCCTCTGTTCATGAATGGAGTAAATTTGTCAAATTATGATTGAAATTCACACTTTTATCAGAGATGTTGTGGAACATGTATTTTTCAAAGCCTCAGTTTTACACTGATGATGATGCCCTGAGCATTAGAACTTAATTATGGTATTTTAAATAGACTTTTTGGATCTGACAACTTTTGTTTTCACTTACCTGAATATTATGATTGATTTTATTTAACGAAAACTTCTAAACATTCTACAAACTTTGGAAATAACTTGAGTAACCAAAAATATAATAACCAGTTCAGTTCAAATGACCAGATTGATTCCACCTAGTGCAAAATTATATTCTGTTCAAGCAAAGAAGACCCTCTGGCAAGATGGGAAATGACTCAAGCTCGGTGAATATTGGTTCAAAAATTATCAAATTGTAGGAAACAATTTGATCTACTATTAAGACCACATTAATAATTCTTGAACGAATATTGACCAAGCTGGAGCCTCTTTCCCATCTTGCCAGAGGGTCTACTCTGCTTGGACAAACTATACCAATCTAGTTTTATTATAAATTTGTCAGACATTGGTTACGGAATAATCTCTTATTCCATTGTTTCCTCATTTTTTCGTTACATTCTTCTATCCATTTCATATGTTATTGTACTTTTTCATCAATCTATTATCATTGTGATTCCTGATTGAATCGCCATCTTTGCAACGTTCGTATGAACCGCTATTCGGGGAGGAGCTTGTCTAGGCCAATGGCAGACGTTCACTGTGATTGGCTCAAGCAACTACCAATAGCGGTGCTTGACTGTTGGTATCAAACAATACTGCTGCTCTGTACTTTAGGTTTTGGTTTACTAGTAATTTATAATAGTGTAGTAATCACTGGCGGCTGGTGCCCACGAAACAGGTGAAGTGCCTGTATCATTTACTGTACAGCACTTCACCTGTTTCGTGGGCACGAGCCGCCAGTGGTAGTAATCGATATAGGTATCTCGATATTTAATACGTACTTATAAATAAGTTATGAATTACTATCACAATATCACCTTCATAACTACTTCACAACAACTAACTTTAGTCTGTCCAAG
The DNA here is from genome assembly GCA_017141385.1 of Sogatella furcifera. Lineage (NCBI taxonomy): Eukaryota > Metazoa > Arthropoda > Insecta > Hemiptera > Delphacidae > Sogatella > Sogatella furcifera. The sequence continues at coordinate 2,142,440 of CM029557.1, forward strand.
CAAAGAAGACATTCTGGCAAGATAAGAAAATGACTCCAGCTCGGTCAATATTGGTTCAAAAATTATAAATTTAGTCTCAAATTGAAGATCACAATCTCTCCTACTATTTGAGACCAAATTTATAATTTGTGAACCAATATTGACCGAGCTCGAGTCATTTTCCCATCTTGCCAGAATGTCTCCTTCGCTTGGACGGACCATGCTCAACAATGTACAGATTATTACCAAAACTTAAAAACACGAAATCCAAGCAGGATACAAAAATTATTCTGGGAACTATAAAATATTGCATTCGCTTCAACAAAGGAGTATATTGTAGAGTACAGTAATAACCTAATATTGACCGCATCCGTTGACCAGAAATTGACCTCATACCCGAGATCATATACTAAATTATTCCCTTACTCCCATCGGGACCCGTCAACCAATATAGCCCACAGTTTAATATCGATAATGAAACATCGACTTGCCGGTCTCATATCGATAATTCATTATCGATACGGACGGTAATAGATCGAACAAAAGTGAACAACTACACCCATAGGAGCTATATCGTATACAACATAGAGAGAATGTACGTGAATATTAGATATAAATGGATATATTTCCAGTCTACTGTGGATGTATATTGAGATAGGAGATATAGGTATACGTACAAGGATACCCATAGGAGCTATATCGGATACATAATAGATGAGAGTATATGTGAATATGAGAAATAAATAGATATATTGTGGGAATACTATGGATTTACATAGATGAATGGACTGTATTTGATTATTATATAGATGTATCACAATTACATACATGCGTGCAATGTAGAATATACGTGAATATGAATGGGATAGGCTATGAATAGATGGATATACAGTAGGTATAAAACTTCAAATAATTACAATTGAAGTACCTTTTTTGAATATTTTTATTTTTTAATATTGTTTACTGTTATTTACACTTGAAAATCGCTATATCGCCGAAACATATAGTGTAAAATAAAAATATTTAAAAAAGGGTACTTTGAATATACCCGTATCAGATAAATGTGAATATAGAAAGTGAAAGGGTAATTGTATGATAGATATAAATGGATATACTTTCGACGCAATCGCGTAGCCTATACATTCATCTGTGAATGATATAAATAGATATACTGTAGAGGCTATCACATACATGAGATATGAGATGAATATAAGTACAGATAGTGAGGAGGTAATTGTATGATGGATATAAATAGATAAACTTTCGGTACAATCGCGTATACATCCATCTGTGAGTAATATAAATAGATATACTGAAGAGGCTATCACGTACATGAAATATGAGATAAATATAAGTATACATATTGAGGAGGTAATTGTATGATGGATATAAACAGATATACTTTCGGCGCAATCACATGTACGAACATCTCTGAATGATATAAATAGACATACTGTAGGAGTTATTGCGTACTTTACATGAGATAAATATAAATATACATAGTGAGGCAGTAACTGTACGATGGTACCATCTGGATTTTCAGTTCCCGACGGTGTAATATCGCGGCAGCGTAATAACGTCGTAATAACGGCAGACGATTAACGCTATTGGCAGGGTTCAAATAATGGACGCATTCAAAATAGCCACCGTCCATTAATGGAATCCCCATAAGCACGCTTATGACGCTTATGACATGGCAATGGTACATTGTTTGTCCCATGATAACAAATAATTACGGCGTGTAGTTAAGTATGGGGAAAGGGTAAATTCAAGCATATATATAAATAGATAAGATAGAGCATGTTTTCAATGAGTTGGTGATGAGAAACCTTATAGTGCAAGCAGAGAAGACAATCTGGCAAGATGGGAAAATGACACCGGCTATTGGTTCAAAAATGATAATTTTAGTTTCAAATTGTAGGAAACATTTTATTCCACACTTTAAGACTTTGATCTAAAATTTTTGAATCAATATTGGCCGAGCTGGATTCATTTTCCCATTTCAAATTTAAAAACAAGTAAATAATTTTCGAATAAATACTATGATAAATCAACAGATTTTTCCAGACTTCAAGGCCATTGATCAGACTTGAAGACCCCTCATCACAAGAGAGCTTGAAAGGGCCCCTTAAATTCTGAGAACCTTTTTTATATTATAATCTTCTGTGAGGTCCTCGAGTCTAGTGCTCAGAAACTGAGGCCAAAAATTCTCTAGATATCATTCTGATATCTAGATCTCATTCTCAATCTGCCTATTGGGCTCTGAATATTGAATTGACTAGTTACTAAATAAAGGACTTGAAGTGTGTAAGGCTATATTGTGATTTCATAGCTTTTTGAAAAAAATTGATATTCTTCAATTTTTTATTATTTTATTTCATGATTCGACTTGCCTCATAAACAAACTCAACAAGAATCAATTGAAAGAATATTGATAGTATCATTCCTGAACTGCCTCAACCAATACCAGACAAGTATCCTCAAGTCGGCCACCTGTTGAATGTCAAAAACTACTGCAGGGGGCGTGGCCAGAGACAAAAATCATTTCTGTATCCCCCTCCATTTTCCAGAGGATGGAGCTTTCTGGGGGCGTGACCAATGGCTCAACCAATAGCAGGCAAGTATTCTCGAGTTGGCCACCTGTTGAATGTTGAAAACTAATGCAGGGGGCGTGGCCAGAGACAAAAATAATTTCTGCTTCCCCCTTCATTTTCTAGTGAATTAAGCTTTCTGGGGGCGTGTTCTATGGCTCAACCAATAGCAGACAAGTATTCTCAAGTTGGCCACCTGTTGAATATTGAAAACTAATGCAGGGGGCGTGGCCAGAGACAAAAATCATTTCTGCTTCCCCCTTCATTTTCTAGTGAATTAAGCTTTCTGGGGGCGTGGTCTATGGCCCAACGAATAGCAGACAAGCATTCTCAAGTTGGCCACCTGTTGAATGTCTTAAACCACTGCAGGGGGCGTGGCTAGAGAAAATAGTATAATACACTACCAGTTTTGAAAATGTCGTTTTGTGACATCAAAAATTCGGAGCTTTACATCAACTGTTAGTTGGTTACATCACGTACAAGAGACAGACGAAACTGCCTCTCGTTTTGGCGTCCCTAGAAAGAAGAGGGTCAATAATATCCTATAGACAAGATAGATAATGTTTCTAATGAGCTGCTGATGGGATATTATCTCATTATTACTGGAATAGATGGGCTTTTGTTCTGAATTTCGGGTAGAGGGTAAATAATAGCCCTTAGACAAGATATATCATGTTTTGAATCAATTTCTGATGAAATATCCCATAATTATGTGTTAGATGGGCTGTTGCCCTGAATTTGGGAGAAGGGTAAACGATATTAACAAGATAGGACATGTTTTTGGACAAGTTGGGGACTGATACAGGGAAGCTTCAGTGTTTAATTAATAACAACGAACATGGCACGGGAGAGTCCTATAATGAGAAAAGTGATTGGAAAATGTTCAATTTCGATTTTCATTGTTGGAAAACAAGTGAAAATACAAGTAAAATATTGTAACAATACAAAATACAGGTATTATGAACACTGGCGGCTCGTGCCCACTAAACAGTGAGGTGCTCGTATCTAGTACTGTACGGCACTTCACCTGTTTCGTGGGCACGAGCCGCAATTGAAAAACTGTACCTTAGAACATGGGTACAAAATTCTTTGTTACGGGGATAATAACGACAAAAAAGTTTACTCTAAATATGGAAATTTCTAAATCTTGTGTCGGCTCCATGGAGAAAGATGCTCAAATGATGCTCATTACAATTAGCTTAGAAATCCAGTAAAATCAACAGAGAAGCTTTGACAAGGAAGCTTCATACTTTCCTCTGCTCCAGTCTGTCGAAGCAAAGAAGACATTCTGGCAAGATGGGAAAAGCACTCCAGCTCGGTCAATATTGATTTAGAATACATGAAATTAGGTTCAAATTGTTGATTAGAATGTTACCTAAATTTGAGATCACATAATGTATAACTTTTGAACCAATATTGGCCGAGCTGGAGTGATTCCCCCATCTTGCCAGGTAAATGTCTTCTTTGCTTGGACAGACTATCTATATCTGGAAAATAGAATTAACACTTTCCAGATGAAAATTTGAACATTTCTCACATCAAATCAGACCTGTCACATTGAGTTGATAGTCTCATCACTTTTCAAATTTTCTGCCGATCACTGTATTGTTTCCTTTTCATGCTTCAAGCAACGATAAGCCCTAAACAAAGAAGTTGATAAAGCAACATTTTGATCCATCATTTGTCAAATACACACTACGAAGAGTGTGAGGAGGAGAGATAGAGGGATGGAGGGAATGGTGGAGGAGATGAAGGGTTGGAGAAAATGTAGGATGGGGAGGAGGAGGAGGAGGAGTAGGAAGCCAAGGAGGTGGAGGACGAGGGTGAGGAGGAGGAGGAGGAGGAGGATGAGGAGGAGGAGAAGGAGAAGTAGGAGATGAGGAAGGGTGAGGTTGAGGTGTGGAGGAGAAGAAGAGGGTGAGGGAGTTGGGAGTTATGTTAAGGAAATGGTTATCGGATGATGAGGAGGAGTAGGAGGAAGAGAAGGAGGAGAAAGGAGTGATTCAGGGTAGGAAATGGCGGTGAAGAGAAGTGGTAGAGAGAATTAAGTAGAAGATGAAGAAGCAAAAGAAGGAGTAAAAATAAGGAAGAACAGAAGAAGAAACCTGATAAAGAGCAGTAAAAGAAAAAGAAGAAGAGAAAAAGAAAAAAAAAGAGAAAAGAGAAGAAGAAGAAGAAGAAGAAGAAGAAGAAGAAGAAGAAGAAGAAGAAGAAGAAGAAGAAGAAGAAGAAGAAGAAGAAGAAGAAGAAGAAGAAGAGAAGAAGAAGAAGAAGAAAGAAGAAGAAGAAGAAGGATAGGAGAAGGAGGAGGAGGATGAGAGGAAGAGAGAGAAGGAGAGGAGGAAGAAGGAGGAGGAGGAGAGGAGGAGAAGGAGAAGGAGGAGGAGGAGAGAAGGAGAGGAGGAAGATCAGGAGGAGGAGGAGGAGGAGAAGGAGGAGGAGGAGGATCAGGATGAGGAGAAAGAAAAAGAAGAAGAAGAAGAAGAACAACAACAACAACAACAAAAAGAAGAAAAAGGAGGAGGATGAGGGTGAAGAAGAGGATGTGATGAAGGGGGGGATGGGGGTCGGAGTAGAAGAAGAGCGAGAGTGAGTTTGGGGTGTGGAAGTGGTTGAGGAGGATGAGGAGGAGGTGTAGGAGGAGAAGAAGGAGGAGAAAGAACGAGAGAGAAGTGGTGATAAAAAGGGAGAGATAATAATCGTCTATCATTTTGACAGACTTGGCTCGAGAATGATCAGAGCGATCTGTCAAAACAATGGCTGATAAATTGCATGCAAATTCGTCGGCTATCGAATAAATTACTCAGATTTGAATGAATTTATGACTGCAGTGTCAAATCACAGCTCGATTCTGGAGTTTTTCCATGGCCGAAATCTATTTGGAATTAGAAAATTTGTTTCGATTCTTTTGTGACGAGTGACTATTGAGTTGTTGCATAAAACCAAAGGGGATTCTAGGTTTCAAAGAGAGTTCTATTATTCTACACCGGCGGCTCGTGCCCACCAAACAGGTGAAGTGCCCGTATCTTTTACTGTACAGCACTTCACCTGTTTCGTGGGCACAAGCCGCCAGTGTTATCCTATGATAAAACATAACTACAGTACAATGATAATGGAAGAGTGTGGATAAAGTTGAGAATATTAAAGGAATGGTCGAAAAATAAACGTGATCCGAAATACTAGGCTATAAACTGAGAGGGAATGATTGAAAAAAGCTGAATAGAATTATCAACTTTAAAAGTTGGATTAATGGGAAATATTGATAAAACACTGAGATTCAGAGAGCCAACCAGAAGTGAACCCAGGAATTAATTTTGGTGGGGGATATGAAAAATCAGAGGGAAACCCCTCCACCGGGTTGGGGGGAGGCTGTTTGTTGTAGCTGCCTTGAAATATCTATAGTGACCTATGTATTTATAATAGCCTTCCCTAAACATACATTATCATATCTTTCGACCAAGTAAACTAAGTTGAATAAATAAATTTACTGTGTAAATATGTTTTCTTTTTGAAAGGATAATACATAGTAGAAATTAAGATTTTATTTACCAGTTATAATTGTAGATGGATTGACTATAACAACAGCTTTTGGTCTCTTCAAGTCGTTATATATTGAAAAATTGTTGATCAAATTGTTGATCAAATTGTTGATCAAATACTGTTGATCAAATTGTTGATCAAATTGTTGATCAAATACTGTTGATCAAATTTTTGATCAAATATTGTTGATCAAATTGTTGATCAAATATTGTTGATCAAATTGTTGATCAAATATTGTTGATCAAATTGTTGATCAAATATTGTTGATCAAATTTTTGATCAAATATTGTTGATCAAATTGTTGAACAATATTTGATCAATTATTCGATTAACAATAATTTGATCAGCTATTAAATTGTTATATTGTATCTATTTATTCTTTTCTTCACTTTAATTTAATTTTTACTTATAGTTGAAGTAGAAATGTAGCGGAGGGTTAAGTGTAAGAGAGGGCCGGCTGCGCCCTAACTTCGATCTCCCAGGTTGAAAATAAAGGCAGCCATTAAATTCAATTCAATTCAATCACCTTAGTATGGAGATATCCTGTAGGAAGTAATGTAATGTAAATTCACTTGTATAGTCTGTCCAAGCAAAGAATACATTCTGGCAAGATGGGAAAATGACTCCAGCTTTGTCAATAATCTGGTTAATTATTGGTTGACGAATTATCAATGTGATCTCAAATTGTAGATCAGAAATTTTTGAACCAGTATTGACCGAGCTGCAATCTTTCTAGTATCTTGCCACAATGTCTTCTTTGCTTGGACAGACTATGAATCCAGTGTAAGTTTTCATTCTCTCAGTGGAGATAATATTCTAATGATTGGACTAGCAAGATCTCACCCTTTAATGAACAGTTTGAGTCATAACTTCATCAAGTTATACGAACCGAAAAGGGAACTAAGTAGAGATTTGTGAGCGAGCGTATTTTCTCTGTTGAAACTTGACCGCCCCCCCTTTTAAGATCCCCTGGGCTCCCCCCCACCCCGAGTATATCCCCCAAATCACACAGAAACTTTCCCCATTTCCTCTTTCTGCCACAGTGTAATGATTCCCTCAGTTATCATCATTATCACTATCATCATCATCATCATCATCATCATTCTGTTTCCCTAGTTAGGAAACTTGAGAGAGCATTCCACCATTGTAAACCGAAGAAGATAAAGTTGTGGGGATGTTTGTGTATTTCTTGAAGAATTTGATGGGAAGTTCTGAAAATTTCTTGAAGAATTTGATGAGCAACGGAAGGAAGTAGACTCCAGCTCAATTAATATTATTATGGTATGTAGTGCAGTTTATTAAATTGAGCCCTGGAGCAAGAGATTCTGCTCTTGAATAAACAGTGATTCAACATCAGAGAGAATAGGAAGAATGAGTTCACTTTATTTTCTCTGTTCAACAAGAAATTTTACTTGTTGATGGAAATAAGGTTCCATGCTGTACAATTATGAATTGCATATCAATTTTTTACACTTAGTTACCATAGTCTGTCCAAGCAAAGAAGAGCCTCTGGCAAGATGGGAAAATGACTCCGCTCAATCAATTAATCCGATCAAGAATTATTAATTTGGTCTTAATAGTAGATCAAATTGTTTCCTACAATTTGAGATCAAATTGATAACTTTTAAACCTATATTGACCGAGCTTTAGTCATTCTTCCATCTCGTCAGAGGGTCTTCTTTGCTTGGACAGACTATAGCAGAGCTCATCGATCGCCACCATAATGGAAATAAGATTACGTATCCTATTTCTCAATAATTAAACATTTTGAGAGTATTTGAACCAACTTCAGTTACTTTCCACGTTGAATTAATAAAAATTGACAATAATGAAACACTCCAGATAGTCAATAGTCATTTTCCCCCGATTTTCGGAATCGTCAAGTGAGGAAATCTCACATTGCGAATATTTTTTGTCAATCAGCTTTCTTCCTGTACGAAAACGTATAGATTTTTTAATATTTTATCAATACTACGTATCACTTCTGTTCCCGCCTGAGTCAGATTTTGAATTGCGCGGCTGTCTGATCAGCTGGTTTTGTTTTAGGCCTCTTGGCGCATGCGCTGTAATTTGTAGCAGTATGTTTGTCTGTCTGTTGTTGGAGACTGGAGTTGAGATTCCCAGACCAGCGATGACCCTTACACGTTAATAATTGTTTTTTGTCTTGTCTCTCGAGAGAATTTATTTGTTCTTCGTTTAAATGTTTTGGTGTGTGAAAATTAATTCATAATTCAAATATCAAATTTAGGCAGCCATATTTCATTCAGTTGTACAACCTCAGTTTGGGTCGGTTTGGAGAATTAAAATCTGAGTGGAATTGTAACAAGCCTAGAGAAGTAACATCCCGTTTGCTACCCCAGTTCTCGTCCTTACCTAATATCTACCCAACATTACAAGATACTTCAAAAGGCTAAGTATTCGTCAGGTAATATTACTGGTGAGTCTTTTTACAATTCATTATTTATGTGCTCAGTGTATGAATGAACCCAAATTACCGGTACTCAGATTGAGGGAGTCAGTAGTTTGTAACAATTTATTTGAATATAAAAATTCGACAGCAATTAAATTTACAGTCTTTAGAATGCCAGAGAGATATAGTAAACAACTACTGCATATCAAAAAAGAGGTCTAAAGAGTTATTTATATTACTATAGATACTGTAACAAAAAAGTTGTACACTGGTGCTATAGAGAACGAAGTGCAAATATATGCGTTAGAATAACATGGCACAACGAAATTCGTTGAATAAACGCTTACAGCCAATACAATGGAAAATATAGAGGAGTGCTTGTTCCAACATTGTTCCAGACGCGTGTAAACATACTGATTATTGTGTCAGCTGATGAGATCATTGGATTGTTACAGAGTTTGTCCAAGCGAAAAAGACAATCTGGCAAGATGGTAAAATGACTCCAGGTCAATCAATATTGGTTCAAAAATTATAAACTTGGTCTCAAATTGTAGGAAACATTCTGATCTACAATTTCAGATCAAATTCATGGGTTTTGAACCACTATTGACGAAGCTGGAGTAATTTTCTCATTCGCCAGAATGTCTTCTTTGCTTGGGCAGACTATTATGCAGTGAGAGTAGTACTGCAGTTGTTGAGTGATGAAACTTGTAGCCCTTTTGGGATTACGGGTTATGCAGATCAAAGCCCTAGTCTCATCATGGATGAACATGATGGATTGATTGGCAATTCGTACAACGAATCATATCATGGAATAGAAGTATTTGCTATCAATATACATTGCTTATACATGAAACATTGAAAATATAAATATTCCTATATCCATCACTGATACATGAAACATTGCTTGATATTAGATACTATTATGATTGCTTTTTCCTCATTTCAAATATGAATCACAGTCCTTCATACATATAGTCTGTCCAAGCAGAGAAGACCCTCTGGCAAGATGATGAAATGACTCCAGCTCGCTCAATATTTGTTCAAAAAATATTAATCAATCTCAAATAGTAGATCAGAATGTTTCCTACGATTGAGTTCCAAATCAAAAACTTTTGAACCAATATTGACTGAGCTACAGTCATTTTCTCAACTTTGACTTCTTTGCTTGGACAGACTATACAAATAAAAATAAGTAAAAAGGGTAGGCCTACTGTGATTATTTTTTAAAATAAATAACAGTGATAGTCCCTAAGTTGAAGGAAGTGAAGAAATCAAAATTCACACTAAGGGCTACTTCAAATTAATGAATGAAAATAGAAATCAAGTACCCTTTTAAAGAGTTAAAAAATATTATTAAATAACAGACATGTTTCGAGGTATAAGCTCATTTCCAATGTTTTCTTTGCCAATTTGAAAGATAATATTTTCAATGTGAATAAAATGAGTATTTTTCATTTTATTTACATTGAAAATGATATCCTATAAATTATTGGCAAAATAAACATTGAAAATGAGCTTATACCTCGAAACATATCTGTGATTTAATCATATTTTTTAAGGTTTTGAAAAGGAACTTGATCTTCATTTTCATTCAGAAATATAGAAATTATGAGTATGAGTATTTGTGGTTGGTGAGCTCTTTCTTTCAAAGAAGACATTTTGTCAAAATAGAAAAATGACTCCAGCTAAGTCAATATTACTACAAGTCGCGGGCACATGTCGGACACAAGCTCCAATAGAAACACGTAGTTGTAAGTAAATAGTTAACTTATTACTAAATATTAACTTATTTTTCGTTATAACATGGTGATTTTGAGTATGGTAAGCTGAATTAATATCTTTTTTAATGTATTGTTCATCCCTTGCACTTAATAATGTTGTTGAAATAGAATAAACTTGAATAATCCCAACTAATCATCCTTATTCCTATTTCGTGCTATTTACATTCCAACACTCATACACTTTACACTGGCGGCTCGTGCCCAGGAAACAAGTGAAGTGCTGTACAGTAAAAGATACGGGCACTTCACCTAATCCGTGGGTACGAGCCGCCAGTGACACTTTACAATTATTGGATTGTTGTATTACGAGTAGTTATTTATTTGAAATTATGAAATCCATGTACCCAATTCCCAATTCATAGTTTGTAATATGTAATATATTATTATGATTGGTCTCGATATTTGTATAATCGATATCGTATATTGTTTTCAAATTATGTTGTATTACTTATTATGAATAAATTTATAATTTATAGTTCGTAATATGTAATTATTGAGATTGGTTTCAATTTAATATTCAAGACAGTACATGGGACAAGAGTTGTGTTGGATGCAATCAATACAGTTCGATATCTCGATAACCCACGGATTCCATTCCAACATTCCCCATAACCCAGTATAAGGTCAAGCGTCATTCAGAGTATAGACTGGCTGAACAAAGAAGACATTCTGGCAAGATGGAAAAATGACTCCAGCTTGGTCAATATTTGTTCAACGATTATAAATTCGTTCTCAAATTGTAGAGAACATTCCGCTCTATAATTTGAGACAAAACTTATTATTTTTGATTCAATATTGACTGAGCTGGAGTCATTTTCCCATCTCGCTAGAATGTCTTCTTTGCTTGGACAGATTATACATTTACCGTTAATCACGTACAACCTCAACCCCATCACAACAACATCGTCTGAGGTCTGTCAAGTCACGTGACTTTCATCACGTCTGACTTTCCAACTTGCATGGAATGAATCGAAAACAACCCCCCCTCACCACCTCACAACCCTAAAACCTCGTCACAACCTCAATAAACTCTGGAATTTCCCCCCCCCCCTGAGAACATCAGCATCCCGCGCGAAAGCTATGCCAAATGAGGTTTTCGTGTTTCTGAGGTTTTGTATCATATCCGTTGGACCTGGAATCTGTTTTCTCTCTGTTGTTACTCTGTGATGCCTCACTTTCTCAACCGCCATGACTTGCTTCATCGCAGTTATGCAATAATTTCATAATATTGTTTATTTTATACAGCTCTCTTAACACGGCGGATATCTGATATAACTTGATATCACACTGCGGCTTTTGACTTGTACGCTTGTAATGATCAATGAGATAATTGCATAAAATCACTTCTACTGTGTCATCTCAAATCAACTAACTGTCATCTGTAAATCAATCTATATCTATATAAGTGAAATGGCACTGACTGACTGACTGACTGATTCATTCATCACCAGAACTAAAAATCCACTGAAGCGAATGCGTTCAAATTTGGCAGGCATGTTCAGTTGGACGTTTAGATGCACGCTAAGAAAGGATTTTTAAAACTTTTCAAGGATACGCCAAATATTTTAGTTTTTCTAGAGTTTTTCAGCGTTTTCCTAATTTTTTCGAGAACCAATCGGTAGAAAATGTTGATATTTGGTAGGCAGGTTCAAATCAGGTCTAGAAATTTTGTGTTAAAATATTTTTGCAATCCGTTCAAGAACATGCTAGTAATCAGGTTTTCAAAATTGTAGATGTGTTGCGGGTTGCATATCTTCCACTTTGATACGACCAATCCTAACTGTAAATTGAATGGTTCAGAGAGATTGAAGATGAATTAATTTGGAAGATATTGAATCAAGTTTCAAAATATGTCCGATATACTTCCCAAGGTTACGCTTAATATTGGCGTTTCACTATTTTTTTGAATTTTCAAGTGAGCCAACCCCACGTCTCAAGTATTTTGTGTCAGTGAGTTTCCTTCCTGTACGATTTCGTATCAATTTTGAAATTTTGTCACTTCTGCGTATTAACGCACTGTACAGTGTGAAAAAGGCTTTGTCCATGTTGATATGTGGCACAACAGTGATCAGAAAATAGTTACTATTGGAGAATTCAATAATTAATCATTATAACTAGATGGTCAAAATCTTGAATTTTATTATTTATTATAATATTTATACAAGTACAATAGTACAAGTTAATGTTTCTGTGAAAGTACAATAATTTATAGCCAAATGTTTTGGAAAATTTCCACCACTATACTGCAAATAGCGGTCACTGGATTTGAACCACAGCAAGATGTATGAACATATTTTCATGGAGGTGGTATTTGTTGATCAAACATGAACCTACTAGCCTTTAAATAAGCATAGTTCTATAAACATTGAATGTTAATAGTAGCCCACATCATACCTGCATCATAGGGTCCACATACACTGACAGTTCCATCGTTCACAGCTGATCGGCCAGCTGATTTACAGCTGTTTTGGACTGCCGGTTTCCCCATCCACTTACAGTTTTTGACTGTCACAGTCCGAACTAACAGTTGATGTGGACACTGATGCATGCATAAAACCTGATACATTATAACTATCATGTTTATACATGAACTATGTAGAACTATGTTCATTTATGGCTAGAACATTGATGGTTCATTTGTGGTGAAGTGGTGGAGTGGACCAAACTTCGCCACTTCATAGGAGTCGTTCTATTCTATTCATTTATCGGCTAGTGAATGAGTGAATATTTATACAGTTCATTAGGACCCTTCGATATCACATTGTATGTTTAGAGGTACAGTTTATCAAACACTATATTCGAATCTGAATAAACACAGATATATATATATTGGGATGAAAGCTTGAAGTTTGTTTTAGTGCAATGTTATGTCTAGCATATCAGGAATCCTATGTTGATTCAGAGCATTCTACCAGCAGAATTTCAGTTTTAGTTCTATGGATCAGTATGTGTTCGCTTACTCCTCAAATATTGATCAACCTTGCAATAATCAAAGAAGTTTTAGCTCAATTCAGAATAAGAGGAGCATAGGCCTTCACCATGCAGGTAAACTACAATTATGATGAAGAGGTTTCTCTGAGGGTGATGCCCACATGAGCAATAAATTGGGCCCACGATGCCCAAATGAGCTTGGGCTTGTGTTTGAGTAATGGGAGGGATGATGATGGAAGTTCAACTCCTATATATTTTCTCAATGTGACTCTATATAACTTTATTCCCCAACCAGTTGTGAAAAAATAAGGAATAGCCTTCTCAATTAACAAAAAATATTAAAATTAATTGGAATTTGGTTGCATATCACTGGCGAGTCGTGCCCACGAAACAGGTGAAGTGCCTGTATCTTTTACTGTAAAGCACTTCGCCTGTTTCGTGGGCACGACTCGCCAGTGATATGCATCCAAATTCCAATTAATTTCAATATTTTTTGTTAATTGAGAAGGCTATTCCTGATTTTTCTCACAACGGTTGGGGAATAAAGTTATATAGAGTCACATTGAGAAAATATATAGGAGTTGAATTTTCATCATCATCCCTCTCATTACCCAAACACAAGCCCAAGCTCATTCGGGCATCGTGGGCCCAATTTATAGCCCATGTGGGCATCACCCTCAGAGAAACCTCTTCATCATGATTGTAGTTTACCTGCATGGTGTATAATGCTCCTCTTATTCTGAACTTGGCGGCAGGCTCGCTTCGCTCGCCTTCTCCGCCTAACCAGGGGGCTCCGCCCCCTGGACCCCCGACAGTATGGGCGGTGTAAGTGAGTCAAACCTCTGTCAGTGTCAGCTGAGACAAACAGGCTCGCTTCGCTCGCCTGCAGATTCCGTTCAGTAGGGGTTTGAAATTTATTGAGCTACAGTGATGCATAAGGAGCCGATTCAGTGGAACTGGATTTATATCAACTTGAATCAATTAAATTTATTGAATTAATTTTCGCTCGAATCAATAGTAATTCATTAGAATTCTCTTTCTGAAGTGAGCGTTGGACCTTATGATCTGTGATTTTGTTTGTTTTTTTAGGAAAATTGCCTCTGAAAATAAATGAGATTTTCCGGTTTCATACCGATGGCACTGATACTGTACAATCACAGTCTGACTACCGAGCCACTAATTGGCACTGCTGGCGGCTCGTACCCACGAAGCAGGTGAAGTGCCCGTATCTTTTACTGTACAGCACTTCACCTGTTTTGTGGGCACGAGCCGCCAATGATCAATGAGAATTCATAGAAAATTATCTCACAAGAATAGGTTATTAACCTTGAATTACTCAATTGTATCCCCATATGAACACAGAATACAAACACATTATTACTTCCAATAATAAAATAGCACCACTGAATATGGGTGGGGCCGGGGCCTGAACTTTATAATTTGAACTTCAAATTTCATCACCAAGTTATTCATAGATTAACTTCTTGATTCATCCTTGGTTTAAAGCTCAAATTTATTGTTGCCTTAATCCTCATCAACTGCTGACAATATTGGCGAAGCCCACCTGAGCTCTTCGGCTTGTGCGTGGATGATCAAGTCTCGCAGCATGTTGCAGGGATTTGCTGAAATAGACACTGCTGACCCATATCAGTGTCAATCAGGCGGATGTTATGCCTGTAAGGGATTTGCGGATATGGGGGACCCTGGGACAGGCAGGCATTCATGCGACCGGTTCCGTTGACCCATCAGAGCACAAAAGCCATGTCAGAGTTTACCTTGCCTGCATAAACAATTGGCAGGTAGATATCAACCCCGTTATGTTTGATATAGTCTGTCCAAACAAAGAAGACATTCTGGGAAGATTCGGAAATTACTCCAGCTAGGTCAATATAAGTTCAATAATTATAAATTTCGATTCAAATTGTAGAGAAGAATGTTTTCTACAATCAGAGACTAAATTTATAACTTATGAAACAATATTGACCGACCTTGAGTAATTTTCCCATCTTGACAGAATGTCTTCTATGCTTGGACAAAATCGAGTAGGGGAAGTTTGGTTTTGATATGAGGGCACCCTACTATGGGTTTCAGGAATTGCAGTCAATATTATGCAAGAATGTCTGCAAATATGGGAAATAATTAGGGCTTGACCTCGAAAAGGTAATACGTTAGATGGGGATGTAGAATGTACATTTATGCAGTGTGATGCAGGAGTCACATATTAAATGTTTGAAAAAGCAATGATGAAACTAAAAATGAATCAAATTACTCACATGGCTCCAATAGTAGAAAATATATACGAAAACCAACTATGTTCGTCTTACCTGGAAAAAAGAAAAAATTCAGGTTTTTAATAATTTGAAATATAGATCAATAATAATTTTTCATCACTTTAGTCGATGTTAGAATTATGTAAGTCAATTGAAAAATAAATTAAAATCAAACACCCTTTTAAAAAACTTTAAAATTATTGAAACACAAGTATGTGTAAGTAAGTTATGTAAGTTAACTTATAAATTGCGCAATTTCTGATCAATGTTCATGAATATTTAAAAATAAAAATAATATTTAATTTAAAATATTTATTTCCCATCGACGGAAATTAAGGTTATGGTGCCCGTAGAACTTCCATTTGGAACTCTCACCGTGAATACATGAATATTTAATATAGGCCTACTCCATATAGATAATTCACATCATATTAATATACATAAATAATATAAATTAATATAGATTCAATATTTTCTACGCAGTCATAACAGAATTCTTATAAACTTATTTTTCTTTGCAAGCTAGCTCAAATAGATGTTGCTGTAGATGAGAAGATTATTTGCTATTCAGAACTTAAGAAGATATTATACGAATGAAACATAATAATTTATAGTCTTCTGGCTCACATTCACTTGAATTACCAACATCATAAGACAGAAATAACTGGAACATTACTTGAAAACTACTGGAGTTAATAATGAGGTCAAAAAATAATGTTTGATGTTGTGCATAATCACCGATTACTGCTAATCTAGAATAAAAGCAGATAGCAGCTAAACACTAAGGAGGGAGGCTCACGATTGGCAGTTGAGTGACCAATCACAGAGAACGTCTGCTATTGGCCTAGACAAGTTATTCCCTCCCACAATGGGCGGTTCTGAAGACGTCATAAAACTGAACCAAGCAATTGAATACTCTTCCATCACTGACGGCTCGTACCTACGAAACAGGTGAAGTGCCCGTATCTCTTACTGTACAGTACTTCACCTGTTTCGTGGGCACGAGCCGCCAGTGTTCTCTTGTCATTTCGAAAACTTTTAGTTGTTAATTTTGAAACTTACAATGCTCAGAAAACTCATTCTGTGGCCCTGATACAGTTTAAATCCGGATGTGAATATGTTTTCATATGTTATCTACTTATTCTATCCTAATAGTCTACATATCTATATTGGTGAGTTAATAAATCAATTACAAGAAACGTCAGCACATGAAATATCCACTCAAATAGTCTGGTCGAGCAAAGAAGACATTCTGGCAAGATGGGGAAATGACTTCCGACGATCAATATTTGTTCAAAATTCTACATTGTGTCTCGAATTGTAGAAAACATTCTTTTCTTCAATTTGAGACCCAATTCATAATTTTTTTAATATATATTGACCGAGCTGAAGTCATTTTCCCATCTAGCCAGAATGTTTTCTTTGCTCGAGCAGACTGTATCCACTCATATCACTGGGAAAGGTGTCAGAAATGCTGACATTGTAATATTATTATAACACACGTTTCAGAAAGCTTGTGCTTCTGAAGATGATGGATAGCCGTGCTCATACGCGCACACACGCGCACTAACTCAACACTGACATCATCATCATCACATACGTTATAAGGTTATAGATTATAACATAGCTGACGCACAAGGCTAGGCGATTTCGTTTGCTCCTTGTGCGTTTCAACAGCTGATGTTGTCAGATTTGACATTTAGCTATGCGTTGATGATGTTTTGATACAAAGAGAGACAATAAAGATGCTTTACTCCAGCTACGTAAGAGTAGATCATCATCAAATACGTCATATTCATATATTTGACAAAATACATTACTCAATGAATAAACACAGACAATAATATGTCCAGAATAAAACGTCTTATTTCCAGATTTTGTTAAATACTCCAAATTAAGGTTATGTGCACAATGTCCACTTTCACTATACTCACAAATTTCAATTGTCAAGAATAAAACCCCATCAATTAAAATTTTGAAAGTAATTTTAAAGGTTTGGTATATAATTCAAAACATCATCAAAAATATATAGAATGATTTGAAATTATCAATTCTCACTATGATAAAATCGTATAATTAATTCAGAGAGTTGGGCGAATTCGTCTGCTCCTTGTACGTTTTAACAGCTGATGTTGTCAATTGGAGTCGTCACTTATATATGCCTAGGTGATGTTTTTGATATTAAAAGAGACAATAGATGCTGGAATTAAGTGACCATACACCAGAAAGAACTGGAAATGATGCTTCACTTCAGCTGTTAGTAGGCTACGTCACGTACAAGAGACATACGAAACCGCCTAACGTTTCGGTCTCAGCTGTAAAGACGCCAACAGAATTTGTGGTTGGTAAATGACTGTTATTAATTCTCAGCTCTGTCAGGACAGCCATATAAGAGAGAGCATATCGGATCGAGAGCTTATCTATTCTTAACAATGTCAGAAACAGGTGAAGTGCCCACATCTTTTACTGTACAACACTTCACCGGTTTCGTGGGCACGAGCCGCCAGTGGGCCAAAGACAATCTAGTTCATGCTAGAACTAGAGGTAGTTTTACAGTATTTACAGAAAAATAGATTTCTTCAATTCTTGTGAATAACTGTGTAACTCAGCAATATGTTGTAAGCTCCCTACTGAAGACTATTATTCTGCTCTATTATCCGTTGTAGTAATATCATTTTTCAAAGACAGATTAATGATTTACAGTTTTGATCACATGGAATATTAGGATTTAGGTCTATGTTATGATTTGAGGATCATGCAAAAGAAACAAGATCAATTGGTTTGAAAGCCTTGCAACTATCATTTTATTCTAAATATCACCCCAAAAAATACAATAAATCGATATAACAATTGAAAAACATATAAACTCAGAAGCCAACTGAACTTGTAATCAATAATTAATTGATAGAATGATAACACACCTGTGAAAGCTAAATCAAGATTCAAAATATTTACAGGATTTGATTCAAGATCAATTTTGTCAGAATCATTATTCTCAAGGTATTTGCACTTTATCAATGATATAATAATATTTTCCATCAAATCTCGTCTAATGAAATGAAATTAGATAATTATTAACAGGATGGCTATCAATAGATTGGTCGAGCAAAGAAGACATTCTGTCATGATAGGAAAAAACTCCCGCTCGGTGAATATTGGTTGAAAAATGATATATTTGGTCTCAAATTGTAGAAAACATTCTGATCTACAATTTGAGAACAGCTTTAAAATTTTTGAATCAATATTGTCCAAGCTGAAGTCATTTTCCCATCTTGCCAGAATGACTTCTTTGTTTGGGCTGACTATAAGAGGTAGGAGATGTTATTATATGATGATTGAAATGTTATCAGGGGTCACTTACGAATGAACAAAAGTTGAGATACTTTGGTTTAGTTGGAAAATAAATGATTTTCATTAAATTATTATAACACCATCATAATATTATTATGATTTTTAAATTGAAAGGTTTTTGATAAATCAATAATTTACAGTCAAAGAGAATTCACATAGCCTATCAATATCGAAAGATACTCGTACAATAGAAAACTTTCTAGGTTTTAATTAATGATAATTTATTTTTAAAAAACTGTTGAATGTAATAAGAATAATTATTAAAACAAACACACATCTAAAACTACGATTATTACTGAAAAATATAATTACTAAAACTTATGAAAATTCATGAAATGTAATGAGAATAATTATCACTTGAATGAACACTCATGAAAATCTATCAAGTGTAATGAAAATATTTACTGAAACAATTAAACTATGATAATCACTAAGAAAACATAATTATCACTAAAATTTATAAAAATCTCTAAGTATGATAAGAATATTATTATTATTATTATTATTATTATTATTATTATTATTATTATTATTATTATTATTATTATTATTATTATTATTATTATTATTATTATTATTATTATTTTCACTTGAATGACTCAAGAAAATCTATCAAGTGACAAGTTTAATGGAAATAGTTTCTTGAACAGACAAACACTCATTAAAAATGAGATTAAGTGAATTATAATATCAACCAAAATAAGAGTGATTAACCAATTATCTTCTTTCAAGAAAAAACTGTATAAGAAGAAAATGAATCGAATATAGCGATTAACAGTTGTATAACTTCCAGATTATAGTGTAGGATAAATTTATAGGATAGGAAGAGTGAGAAACATTGTTGAGAAAATGATCCCAGTTAATAAAAATGGACTTTATTGAATTGGATACAATCGGGGTTAACCAGTTAGCTCGTGGTATTCTGTCATCTGTGCAGTCAATGTTATAATAGTAGACTACATTGGAAAAAATTAGCAGCTGATGTCCAAAAAGTTAACAGCTTGAAGTCCACATCCACTATCAGTTCGGACTGTCACAGTCAAAAACTGTGAGCGGATGAGACAACTGTTGGACGATCAGCTGTGGACGATTGAACTGACAGTTTACGTGCACCCTAACAGTTCGTACTGACAGTTCGATCGATCAACGATCGGCCTGCTGGTTTACAGCTGATTTGGACTGCCGGTTTCTCCATCCATTCACAGTTCTTGACTGACACAGTTTGAACTGTCAGTTGAAACTGACAGTGGATATCGACACTTAAATGGTTGAGTGAATACCCCTACACTATTCTTTTAATATGAATATAGTGCTCAGAATGAAAACAAATCATTAATATTCTAAAAGCTGGTGAA
Organism: Sogatella furcifera; assembly: GCA_017141385.1. Lineage (NCBI taxonomy): Eukaryota > Metazoa > Arthropoda > Insecta > Hemiptera > Delphacidae > Sogatella > Sogatella furcifera. The sequence continues at coordinate 2,162,651 of CM029557.1, forward strand.
AATCGAAGTATGAGTTGAACAATACTTAAACTAGTTGGAAACAAATTGTAAGTTGAATATAGATAATATAGTCTAAACTAATATAGATAATGAAAGAACTAAGAAATTGTCTAAATCCACTTTATTACTAATATAAAATAAAATTAGAAAATATACAGAAAATTAGAAAATATATATTAGAACATAACATGTTTTCATATTGTGTACTCACACATCCTCAGCTGTTTTGTTATGTTTTGTTATAATGAAACAGCTGTTTTCAGCTGTTTCATTATGGAAAAATTCTACTACATCAATATTCAATCAACAAATTTTATTAATATAGATAAGCTAGTCTATAGATAATATAGATAAGCTAATATGGTCTGTCCAAGCAGAGAAGACCCTCTGGCAAGATGGGAAAATGACTCAAGCTCGCTCAATATTAGTTCAAAGATGATCAATTTGATCTCAAATTGTAGGAAACTATTTATAATATTCTTGAACAAATATTGACCAAGCTGCAGTCATTTCCCCATCTTGCCAGAGTGTCTTCTTTGCTTGAACAGGCTGTACTTGAAAAGATGAAAATCCTAATGGTCTAATTCCATAAGATTCTCCCCCTTTTCTTTGTTTTTCTTTCCCTCCCCATTTTTCCTCTTCTTTTTCTTGCCTTTCTTTTCTTCTCCTTTTTTATCCGATTCATCTTCGTCTTCTTCTTCTTCTTCTTCAGGAACCAGATTCCTCGGCCTTCCCCAAAATTTATATTTATCTAGTACGGCGTCACCAACTGCGGAAAATAATTCAATTATTTATTGATTTATTAGTTTATGCATTTATTCAGAGGTACATTCATTCATCAACTTAGAATAAATTGAAATTATTTAGAAGATGGAAAACAGGCTCTGTGCTTCCACTATTCAAGTAAAATAATGTTGTCCGTATGAGGTTCAATTATTCATACGGAGTAATTGAGTAATTGAGTAATTGAGTAATTGAGTAATTGAGTAATTGAGTAATTGAGTAATTGAGTAATTGAGTAATTGAGTAATTGAGTAATTGAGTAAGTAATTGAGTAATTGGTAGAAAATAATCATTGTCTTCAATCTTGAGTATTGAGTAATTGAGTTATTGAGTGAAGTGCTGTACTGTAAAAGAGACGGGCACTTCACCTGTTTCGTGGACACGAGCCGCCAGTGTAATATGTTGAATAGAAGGAGTGAAAGTTGCTTCACTGCAAAAGTTAATATCAGAGTGTGCTACATACATTCCACTTGGTCAACTTGATAAATAATCTAATAGGAAATGACTTTTCTAGCATTTGAAAATGGACGATTTCGATATTAAAGTTGGAAAAAAGTTTGATATAATTGAGGTCACTGGCGGCTCGTGCCCACGAAACAGGTGAAGTGCTCTACAGTAAAAGATACGGACACTTCACCTGTTTCGTGGGTACTAGCCGCCAGCAGTGCCAATTAGTGGCTTGGTAGTCAGACTGTGATTGTACAGTATCTGTAGTTATAATCTGTACAAGCAAAGAAGACATTCTGGCATGGTGAAAGAATGTCTCCAGTTCGGTCAATACTTGTTCAACAATTGATACTTTGGTCTCGAATTGTAGATTAGAATGTTTCCTACAATTTGAGACGAAATCTATAATGTTTGAACCAATATTAACCGAGCTGGAGTCATTTTCTCATATTGCCAGAATGTCTTCTTCGCTTGGACAGACTATAATACAGTCGACTCTCGATAATACGAATTTGGAGGGACCATGTAGAAGAATTATCGAGAGTTCGTATTATCGAAAGTTGGATGGAAGAGGAAAAATAACTCTATATAGCAAAATTGCAACTGTAGGCTATATTGCTGTAGAAAGTAAAATTATTTGATATTGTAGTTAATTGAATGTTCAAGATTTCAAATGTAGTAATGTAAAACTATAAAAAAAATTATCAAGAATTGAGAAAATTCAATTAAGGAGCTTAGAAAAAAGGAATTAGAATTCTATAAATTTATTGAAAAAAATACAATTACAGTACAGTATTGTGGAATCAATCGGAAGTAGCCTAGATTATATTTTTTCCATGAAAAAGTCTGTAATTTTTCAAGGAAAAAACAATATTGTGCATTTAGTCAAAACAAGATTATTATTTTTTAATGAAAAAGTCTGTAATTTTTTCTGCTTCACTGAATAAATTGTATGCAGGTTTGATCATGTTCATGTTCAATAGAAATTCGTATTATCGAGAGTTTTTGTGAAGAAATTCGAATTATCGCGTGTTGCAGTCGGATCTGACTCTGTTTTTCGATTTGTATTATCGAGTGTACCTAAATACATTGATTTTGTTCGAATTATCAAGAGTTTTTTAAGGAACCAGGAACTTGGTTCGTGTTATCAAGAGTTTCGTATTATGGATTGTTTGTATTATCGAGAGTCGACTTTTTAGCACCATTTGTCTGAATTGTGATTTTGTCTGATAAAAATGAATTATTTTCTTTCCACATCTATGGTTTTATTCATCTTTGGATGACTAACGGTATTCATCTTCGATTATCATTATTGATCATTATTCATTATATAATTCATCTCTGATTACTCACGGTAATCAATAGGGTTTCCTTGCTCGTCTAAGAACTTTCGTTCAACAAATTGAACGGTTTTTCTTCGGTCGTGAACGTTATTCCATGAACGTAATTGTACGCGCCAGGCTTTAATATTGTGAAAAACTCTTGCCATATGCACTTCCTTCAGGCCTACGTACTCACGTTCGACTATGAAGAAAGTAGCGGCTGTCTAAACAAAAGAAATAATCAAATCAATGCTCTTTTCAAATCTAATTCATCTACCATAATAAAAGATTATTGAGAACACAAAAGAAAGCAAGAAAGTGAATAATTCTATTAATATGGAATCAACCCTTCAAAATCCAAAATTGATAATGATTCACTTCAGGAGTTTTCCATCATGTTTTGTTTATTTATACGAAAATTATAATTGTTGTGAACACAAAAAACATTCATTCTTATGATTATACAATCATTGTATTCAACCCTTCAAATCGGATCATGTAGGCCTATTACTTTATGGAATGAAAAATACATAATATTATACAAAAATCATAATTATTGAGAACACAAAAAACAATTATTCTGTTGATTGTACAATCATTGTATTGAAGGGTTTTGAAGGGTTGCAAAACGGATCATGTATTTCTTTATGGAGTGGAAAGATTCTGGCAGGAACAAAAACTTGGGCTTAACCGGAAAATTTGCCCCATACTTTTATCAAAATTTTGTTACAATCTCTCCAAGCAAAGAAGATATTCTGGAAAGATAGAAAATGACATCATCTCAATCAATATTGTTTCAAACATCATAAATCAGGTCTCAAATTGTAGAAAACATTCTTATCTGAAATTTGATACTGAATTTGTAGCCTAATTTCTGAACCAATATTGACCGAGCTGAAGTTATTTTTCCATCTTGTCAGAATCTAAAATTTGATACTGAATTTATAATTTCTGAACCAATATTGACCGAGCTGAAGTTATTTTCCCATCTTGTCAGAATGTCGTCTTTGCTTGAACAGACTATACTTCGATGAGAATTTCGTTGTGCTACATTATTAATGAATAGGTAATAGAGTTTTGTGAGTATACAATACCAGATCTGATAATTAAACTTTGATACTTAATGCTATTTATAATATTTGATAAATAAAATAAGAATCAAATACCCTTTTAAAAACTTAAAAATTTTCATTCTACATACATGTTTCGGGATTCAGCCCATTATCAATGTGAATAATTAAACACATTGATAATGGGCTGAGTCCCGAAACATGTATTATGTGAAATAATAATTTTAAAGTTTTTTAAAAGGATATTTGATTCTCATTTTATTTATCAATACCAGATCTTCTCATAAGTCCCCTGAAAAGGCATTGAATATTGGGATATGATAACAAAGTAAGTAGAAGAGTATTCTTCCACTGACGGCTTATGCCCACGAAACAGGTGAAGTGCTCGTATCTTTTATTGTATAGCACTTCACCTGTTTCGTGGGCACGATCCGCCAGTGTATTCTACCAAATATGTTTCATGATGAACTTCAAATCAGTCAGCCATAACATGAATATCAGCAAAAGTTGATGATTGAATGAGGTCTTTAATATTATTCAAAACTCCTTTCGATCTAAATAAAAATATATATTTAAACGGGCACATGCAGTCTTTTGAACAGTTTTAATGGATCTCGTTTGCGATTTAGTACATTAATGGCCGTTTCAGAAGTCCTTTGTCTTTTTATGAAGCAATATAATTATGGAGATTCTAATTAATTATTATAATTTAATTTTTGTTTTTATAGAAGCTGTCATTCCCGACTACCTGAAAAGATCACCATCTCACTTGTTCACTTCTCTCACCATAGAACTCATAAGATTAGCTAAGATTAGTATTAAAAAAGTAGAAGTATTTCGATAATGTACTCACAGTCCTATCAAGGCATTTCCATATACGATTACTTTTCTGTTCAAAATCTTCAGATATATCCTCTTTTTCATAGTTTGTAATTGTTGTTTCATCTTCTCTTATTGCCTTATACCCTCTTTTCGAGTACACCTCTACACAGCTGTTATAAATAGAATAGATTTATAGAATCTAATATGTTACATGATAGTTTAGGAAAAAGTAGTTTAACTATAGTAAAATAACTTCTCATATTGTAATAATAGTTTTATATGTTTAATAAATTCATGACAGAGAAAATGTGTCATGTAATAAAAACAGTAAATGTGTTACATGACAGAGAAACAATCAAATAGAATATAGTTCAGTCCGTCCAAGCACAGAAGGCATTCTGGCAAGACGGGAAAATGACTGCAGCTCGGTCGATATTGATTAAAAAATGATAAACTTTAGGTCCCAAATTGTAGAGCAGAATGTTTCCTACAATTCGAGACCACATTTATCATTTTTGAACAAATATTCATCGAGTAAGAGTCATTTTTCATCTTGCCAGAATGTCTTCGTTGTTTGGACAGACTTCCAACAGTCGAGCGCCGTGATTGGTAGTTGAGCGACCAATGAACGACAGCCATTGGCCTAGAGTTTGATAAGTCACGCCCCTAATGGGCGGCTAATGTAAACATTATTGCAATGGCGACACAAACAAATAAGTTAATCAAATTGTCACTGGCGGCTCGTGCCCACAAAACAGGCGAAGTGTTGTACAGTAAAAGATACGGACACTTCACCTGTTTCGTGAGCACGAGCCGACAGTGCAAATTGTACGTTTCATTTGGGTCAGTTGATAGTTTTCGAGCGAATAATGTGGTTTAGTTGAGTCAGCTGATAGTTTAAACTGAGATATTATTAAATTCAAGGCTAGTTTTTTCAAAAATACAATATTAAAGTTGAACTACTTTCGGGCATAACCGTTATTCGGTCTCATTAGGATCCACTGTCAGTTCGGACCGTGAATGACAGTCAAAAACTGACAAAAGTGGATGGAAAAACTGACAGTCCAAAACAGCTGTAAATCAGCTGGCCGATCGTTCAATGATCAGCTGTGAACAATTGATCAATGGATATGGAGCCTTATATTGAATTCTTTGTACCATGCATACTTTGTACCTATTGCTCAGATATTTTCCACAGAAAACTTTTCTCAACCTTGTGCTGAGCATCTTAATTAGATCAGGGTGAAATAATAATGATAATTATTATTATCATGAAAACTTAAACATCGGATTCACTCCAGACATTGGTGAACAGAGTAACAATTGATGGGGAGATATTGACTGTAATCGATTTTATCGTTTTAACCGTAATTAAAATGATTTTTTCCCTGGTTATAATCTATTCTTAAGGTTATCAATAGGTTATTAAGCTTAATCTATATTTAAGGTTAAGTGTAAGAGAGGACCTGCAAGTCCTAACTTTGCCTGTTATGAAAGACAAATATAAATAAATGAATATTCTGAGACCAGAACAGTTTTTTAAAGGTTGAAATTTTTCTTGTTGTATTCAATTTCATAAATTAATAATAATGATAGGCTTATGGTTATTATTAAATATTAATTATAATAGTCTTTTTCTAATAATTTCAAGTGTTATGTAAAATTATTAGTACTTACTAAGCTTTGGAGCCTTTGCCAGTTTGTTTGGGCAAAGCTTTATCCCCAATTATTATATTCTCCCCATACTCGCTGCCTACAGAAATCTTTCTGCCTTTATCTGAAGTTTTCTTGAAATTTTTCACATGTTTGTGCCAAACCTCCTTCACTTTATCGCCAGTCACGTGAATACTTTTCAGCAAAGAATGCCCAACGTTGGCCCAGAAGCCGGGGTTCACCACTTTCTTCTCTTCGGGCAGTGAAGTATCTCTCCTAAAGAATTGAAAAAAAACATGAAATACTCAAAATATTTATGAGAAGATACGAAAGTTAACAGGGACTGGAGGTTCTGACCTAGGGACTATGCCTAGCTTTAGGAAGGAAGCCTTTTGATATAGACTTGTCGAGCAAAGAAGACATTCTAGCAAGATAAGAAAATGACTCCAGCCTGGTCAATATCGGTTCAAAAAATATAAATTTGGTTTCAAATCGTAGAAAACATTTCGTTCTACAATTTGAAATAAAATTTGTAAGTTTTGATGCGATATTGACCGAATTGGAGTCAATTCCTGATCTTGTCAGAATGTTTCCTTAGCTTCTGAGAGATTGAGAAATCCTCATTCTTATCTTTAACAGCCTATTAATACTAGGTAGAATAATTATTACTGTCATATACTATTATAATTATATTACTGTTCATAACATAATTATAAATACAATAATTGTCACTATTATTTATACGTTATTCACTGTCATGGAAATCTTAATATCACCGAAAATTATAATCAATGGTAGTTTTCTCAATTTCTCATAATTTCGGACAGTGTTGGGTGAACTACTTTTCAAAGGTAGTTAGCTACAACTACAACTACTTTATTCAAAAAGTAGCAAAACTACACTTCAACTACTTTTTCAAAAAAAAAAAAGAATAGTACTTTTCCGCTACTTTACAAAAAGTCATAATAGAATGTTTTTGTTGTGTGGTTTAGGCAAATAATGTCCATCAAAACACAAAACCGTTATGCGTAGGCTTCACACTTACATACATTGATTGAAATTCATTTATATAATATCAATGCGAATGGTATAGACCATACTATTGTAGAATATATAATCATATGCGTCTTAATGTAATGAAGAAATATGGAACTACAAAATCATCCTATATTTCAACGTTTTCATATCATACCAATTCACAAATCAGGAGCAAACAAAAAAAAACTTACTTGAGAATTGTGGACCTATTTCTCTCTTAGATTCTGTGTCTTGAAAACTGGAAAAAGTAGCGCGCTACTCCCCAACACTGATTTTGGATAATATTGAAGAAAAATGTGGGATGTTCAATCCATGAATAAGAGGTAGGTCTTATATTCTATTCAAAAAATTAAACTCAATTCAGATAAAAAATATAATACAGTACTTACTCTTTGACGGCTTCTTTAACGTTTTCTTTGTCATCTCCTTTACCACCTGATCTTTTTTTACACTCAACGAAAGCAACCAAAGAAAAACACGCTAACAAGAGAAAAAACTGGGCTTTGACCAGAATCATTGCTGGATTCAGTCAATCATTTAATACAAAATTCCATAGAAGTTGACTATTTTCAAAAAAATATTGAGTAGAAAAATAAATCTATGAAATTTTTGACTCGCAACACTCTTCAAAATACTGTACCAAGAAACTGAATAACAATAATTGTATGTTAACGATAAATTGTATCGTTTATTGACGGTAATTTTGGCCTTGGTAAAGAATAAATCTTATGACGAACTGATGTGCGTATAAGATTGATTTACTTATCCAAGTAAAGAAGACATTCTGGCAAGATGAGAAAATGACTCCAGCTCGGTCAATATTGGTTGAAAAATTATGAATTCAGTCTCAAATTGTAGATCAGAATGTTTCCTACAATTTGAGACCAAATTTATAATTTTTGAACCACTATTGACCAAGCTGTAGTAATTTTCCCATCTTGCCAGAATGCCTTCTTTACTATAGTGGGAAAGAGATTAGGACATGCTATTTTGATGATTGAAATGATATTGGGAGTCACGTACGGAGTAACTTAAGTTGGAATACCTACGTTGTTCAAGAGATTGGAGTGAACTCATTCTCTTTGGTGTTATAATAAAATCTTGAAGGTTTCGAGGTTTCAAGCTTTCATAATCATAATTGATCTTTTTTCATTTTTTCTCTATGTTCCATCCCCTTTCCATTCTTTCTTCCCACGCCCCACTTACCTATTAAGTCTGTCCAAGCAAAGAAGAGCCTCTGGCAAGATGAGAAAATGACTTCAGCTCGGTCAATATTGGTTCAAAAATTTTTGGTTTGGTCTCAATTGTAGGAAACATTCTGATCTACAATTTGAGACCAAATGCATAATTTTTGAACCAATATTGACCAAGCTGGAGTCATTTTCTCATCTTGCCAGAGGCTCTTCTTTGCTCTGACAGACTATAAATGGGAAATCATAGTTGGTTTGGTACTATTCCTCCTCTCTTATCTTTCCAGCACTCTCAACCATGGAGCCTGTGTTTTTATTTTATGTGTCATTGTTTATTTTTTTATTTTTGGTATCCATTCTGGTTTTTTTGTGTTTTAATTATTAATTGAGAACAAAGATTGAGTCCCCGGTACAATTCTTGGATAGGGTTTTTAGAAAAATTTCATGAGAAACAATGATTGTGATACATTCGCTTCATGTTGAAGATCATAAACAAGCAGGTTACAAAGAGCAAATAATTATTTATCAATAATCAGAATCTGGATAATTCTTTGAAATCTTTATAAAACTGTATTTTTAATAGTTGGCCATCACTACAAAACACAGGCAGAGTTAGAAACACGGAGTTATCAATCACTGGCAGCTCGTGCCCATGAAACAAGTGAAGTGCTGTACAGTAAAAGATTCGGGAACTTCACCTGCTTCGTGGGTACGAGCCGCCAGTGAGTTGTATTGAAGGCAATGCACACTGGTCAGCTGATATTTCAATTGTTTTGGCCAATACAACTACAGTTGTAAAAAAATTTCATGACATCAGCCAGAACCAGCTGACACATGAGAGGGGCATAATGCGGGAACCTTTCTTAGAAAAAACATTAGGCAATTAATGTCACAATCATATTAAGATATTGGATTAGAGCAGTCAATGTTTTTAATGAAGTTAATAACACTCAGCTGTAAGGTGCCAAGAAACAAGAAAGTTTGGCCCAAATGTAAGTATTTCTGAAAAATAAATAAAAATCAAACACCCTTTTTTGAAAACTTTAAAATTATAAAAACACATACATGTTTCTATTGTGTAAGTATTTCTATTGCATTTTGTGTCTTCTACTTGTATAGTAAGGGAAACTGCCCAAGGTTATTAGAAAAACCTTGTCTCTAATAACCTTGAGGGAAACCTGGTACCTCACAAGTGGTGAGAAAATTACAAAAATGTGGAAAAAAACTCAGGATATATGCACATTCAAGAAAAACTTTTCAAAGATGAAGAAGAAAATATGTAAGATGTGGAATGAAGAAGAAAAGTAGAAAGAGTAGAATGTAACAGAGCAACAGATGATAAAAGTGGCGACGATAAAATGGTGAGACGGATAGCATTAAACAGACAACAAATAATAATAAAATTTTATACACATAGTCTGGTCTAGCAAAGGAAGACATCTGGTCAGGCGTATAAGATGGAAAAAATGACTCCAGCTCGGTTCAATATTAGTTTAAAAATAAAAACTTTGGTCTCAAATTATAGAACGGAATGTTTCCTACAATTTGATACCAAATTAGTAATTATTTTTGAACAAATATTGACAACAGCTGGACTCATTTCCCCATCTTGCCAGAATGTCTTCTTTGGCTTGGACAAACTGTGGATACAGAGTGACTGGGTTGAGGTGGACTAGCTAATATTATGATAATAAATTCGAAAAAGTCGTATTTCACATTCAGTAAGCAGTATGAATGGCCTCATATTTCCTGATATAAAATGAAATTCAGTTCATCATGTTTTTAGGTTCATAAGGTTGGCTTTCGGTCTTTCGGAAACAAGGGAGGCATTGGATAGTTCGTGAAAAATGATCAATTTCCTCTCTATTTTGTCTTAAATAGGTTACAAAATCAAGGGGCACAACAACAAAAATCAGTTTTACCAATTGAAAGGCCAATATGTACAGTGAATTATATAAGTCTTATATAGTCAGCTGTGTAGGCCAATACAACCTATATTCGAACATATTCAAGCATAATCTTACACTGTTGCCACTGGCGGCTCGTGCCCACGAAACAGGTGAAGTGCCGTACAGTAAAAGATACGGGCACTTCAACAGGCTGTTCACACACAACACGATTTTCGGACGTCCAGGGTTTTCGTCGTTCTTAGTACCGTTCCAGAAAAACTGTACGTCAATGCTCATTGGACGTACAATTTCTTGTTTTCGTTATAAATTTTTAAAAATTAATTAAAACTTGTTTCCACGGTCATCATAATGTGTGCAACAAGTACTATTCCAAGTATTTATAATTCAGTGAAATGTATAAAGAAATATTGACCTATTAAAAACATGTCAAGTTACATTCCAAAACAAATTATATGTCCTATTATATTTTGTTCAACAATTGGACAGTGGATATAAATTAGGCAGTAGAATATAGGACACACTATCTCTCCATATTATTTGACTAAGCCTAAGGTAAACAAAAATTATTGAAATATTCCATTCACACTGAATCAGTCATATATGATTATATGTAAAACTCATGTTGATTGATAGAAAAATAGCAGTTAATATAATGCCTGACTGTGAATTAATTTGCGATGATTTGCCAAATTTCAGCATCCACGTAAGTTTGTTTATCACTGAAATATGTCACTAAATAATTATTATTAAACGGAATAATGTATAGTATGCATATTTTTGAGTATTCATGTACGAGTATTTGATTAATTGTCAGACTACTATTGATACGATAATTTCGATATTTCAAATATCTTTTCAGGGCAGTCTGTAAACCTTATGTAACTACACTGCAATCTAGCCAAGGTCCCTCTTGACTGATGAGCGTCTTTGTACCTCGCCGTCTGTTAACAGGAACTGAGCAAATCAGAAGATTTGTGAATTCAAACATTTGAAGTCTACACTATTACCACAGTCTCTATAGCCTATAATAACAGCTATGGCAAATCATCTTCTGTTACTGAATAGTCGTACCATAAAGACATTCTGGCAAGATGGGAAAGTGAATCCCAGCTCGGTAGATATTGGTTCAAAAATTACATATTTGGTCTTAAATTTTAGATCAGAATGTTTTCCTACAATTTGAAACCAAAAATCTCATTTTTGAAGCAATATTTTCCGAGCTGGAGCTATTTTCCCATCTTGCCAGAATGTCTTTTCGCTTGAACAGACTATTCTATCAGCTGAGAGATGTTGTAGCCAATCAATAGTTGTCAATTAAAACGGTATCGTCTGTCCCAAGCACAGAAGACCCTCGGGCAGGATGGGAAAGTGACTCCATTTTTTGGTTCAAAATCATATGTCCTTCCGGTCTTCTTCTTATTAGATCCAGAATGTATGTCCAACAATTTCGGACCAAATTTATAATTCTTGAAGAAATATTCATCTCCACGCTGGAGTCATTTTCACTTCTACTTCTCAAAATAGCCAGAGGGTCTTCAGGTTTGCTTGGACAGGCTATATAGCATGTGACACGCTGCTTCGACTCTGGCAAGATTAATCCAATCAATCAAGCTAATCAAAAAATTTGTTTAACAATTTCAGAGAAAAAAATACAATTGCAACTTTAGTGGCACATAAATATAAATAGAAGCTAAATGCACTTTACAACATTGAAATAAGGCTCCAAAAATATTAGATTCCACTAAAAACAATGAATAAAGCTTAGATCACCTGACAGTAATATATTACGAATTTTATTTTTTAAAAATTAAAGCCTGCTCAAGCAAAGAAGACATTCTGGCAAGATAGGAGAATAACTTTAGCTCAGTCAATATTGGTTCAAAAATTATGAATGTGGTCTCAGATTGTAGAACAGAATGTTTCCCTACAATTTGAGATCAAAATTTATAATTTTTGGGATTAATATTGTACGAAGATATGATAGTAGTGAAAATTTTCCATCTTGCCATGTCTTCTTTGCAAATAATAATTAAGAGCGAACTGAAAACAGCACTGGATGGATGCTTCCATTCATTCCATAATATTACCGTCTTGCTCCTTGCTACATCTTGTTCCAACTGTTTGGCGGTTCACCAGTTCATCAGTGTCAACATTTATCATCAGGGCTAATAACTGGACAGTCTGACAATGTCTAATGAAAAATTGAAGCTTGAGGCCACTACGGTCACTGTCTTGAGGAATGATCTACATGACGGCTGACTAAAATATTTCCATGAGACTGTCCCAAAATAAGCTGAGAGTTCGTAACAGAGATTTGTGAACAGACAGTTTTGATAGCGTTCACTATTGCATGGGGAGTTCTGAATAATTACTGACCCGAATCTGGTCTACCTCGCAAAACATCTTTCTTTCCGCTACAACTAGAATAGTGTAATAGAAGACATTCTGGCAAGAATGAGAGACTCCAGCTCGGTCAATATTGGTTCAAAAATCATCAATGTGATTTGAAGTTGTAGAACAGAATGTTCCCTACGGTTTAGGAAAAAAATTATACGTTTTGAACCAATATTAACTGAGCTGGAGTCATTTTCCCATTTTGCCAGAATGTCTTCTTCGCTTGGACAGACTATACTCTTTGTCATACTTCTCCATCTTTTCCTACTATTGAGTCTTGCTTCTCCTTCTCCTCGTAATACGTTCACTACTACTACTACTTCTCCTTCTTCTTCTTCTTCTTCTTCTTCTTCTTCTTCTTCTTCTTCTTCTTCTTCTTCTTCTTCTTCTTCTTCTTCTTCAGTAACTTCTTCTTCTTTTTCTTCTACATTTAGGCTACTCTCATCTTCACCATCATCTCTATTTCCACTTCTACTTCTCCAAAATACAAGGAAAGATGGACTCAGGTTATTAAGCGTAATTACTTGTAACCTGCTTGTTTTTCTACAGACAAGCAAATAAAACTCTCAGTTAACAACTTTACAAGAAATAGTTGTGAATCACTAGAACATTATCGAATTGAATTAAAAATGCATGATATGAAATATGGATTGATTTCTAATCAATTGAATATTCTGAAACCAATAATTTGATTCACCTCAAATATTTGAAAACTTAGTCTACGATTATCTCACGGATTATTTTATTTTATTTTTTAATTTGAAACTATTTTTCCATATCATATGTTTTGTTTGTTTGTTTGTTATCTATATATATCTCATATGTATCTAATATTCTTCCATCTCACAATGATCTCCATTGTATGATAGGGTATAATCATCATGAAATGCATGTATGTTACGAATTAGATATTATTCAGCATGTTTTTCATAGGATAATGCATATTGTGAGAAAAGATATGATAGTATGAAAATAATCCCTTCATTCTTTTACAAATAATAATTAAGAGCGAACTGAAAACAGCACTGGCGGCTCGTGCCCACGAAGTAGGTGAAGTGCCCGTATCTTTTACTGTACAGCACTTCACCTGTTCCGTGGGTACGAGCCGCCAGTGAAAAACAGTAACTGGAAAAAATGTTAATGAAAAATTGAATTGACTGACCACTACTCACTGTCATATAGAACATTACAAAGGCTGATAAAATATTTCCATGAGACAAAATAATCTGAAAAAATTAATAAAATTTGTCGACGATGGAGCTTGTCGCTTTTTCATACATGGAATTCTCATTAAAATGCATGGCAGTTATTCAACATTGTCATAAAAGCCGACATGGTTTTGTGAATAGAAGTTTCTTATTTCCATCTTTATACGCTACAACGAAAATTGTCACAGAATTTTTCGGGAACGTTTTTGGGACGTATTATTCATTTGGAGATTATAGACGCATAGTTTGATTTATTGAAAGTCGAACGGAATCTGAATTTTAAATAATCACAAATTATCACTTGATTATATATTCATTGATTTATTGAAAGTCGAACGGAATCTGAATTGTAAAAAATCACAAATTATCACTAATTGGAGTAGGCTAACATTAATTTGATTACTTTGATGTCGAAATATTTGTCCATATACAGAGTAATATGAGTATCGCTCCATTAGAGTAATCAATTGTATAAGTATTACTACATAAGAATAATTTATTTATTTATTATTACAAATGGATACAACAGCTTTCCCCTTATGTGTCTTCGTGAAACATTACAATATCATTCATGAATAAATATAACAAAATCAAATACAATTTTTAACAGATTTATGGTGCTTTATATTCATTCTTTTTCCCCCTTTGAATATTCAAACTGATGAAAAAACACCTCCTAAGAAGTAGAAAATTTTGTTCTTCTTACATTGTAGTAATTTGAGTTCCGACCAGTTGTATGAATAATAGTTGTCATTTCCACGATGAACAGTGAACTCTTGATATAGTCAGTCCAAGCAAAGAAGACCCTCTGGCAAGATGGGAAAATGACTCCAGCTTGGTCAATATTTGTTCAAGGATTATAAATGTGGTCTTAACAGTAGATCAAATTGTTTCCTACAATTTGAGATAAAATTGATAATTTTTGAACCAAAATTGACTGAGCTTGAGTCATTTTCCCATTTTGCTAGAGGGTCTTCTTTGCTTGGACAGACTACACAAGATTATGACGTGGAATGTGGTTGGAGGAAAGAGTAGAAATAGTGCACTGGGGGAGTTATTGGTGTTCAGTGAGGCGAATTTTTTAATTTTGACCTATTTCGTCGAAAAGGGTGTGAGATTGGAAGCTTTTTTGATCATTGACCCCCTTTTTTGTTGGGAACCTGTTTAGTGAGGTTGTAGAATACGAACTTTTGTGTTTTCTGTAGTTTTTGAACTGATTTCGTAGTAAACGTACTGGAACAGCTCGAAATGTACAATAGCACTATAAACAGTTCCCAAAAATATCCGGAAAACAGTTTCTTCCTGTGAAATAAGGCGATAAACTTATTTAAATTTCTAGAAAAAAATTGAAACTTCCCACTCACCGGCGGATCAGTGATGACAGCAATCGCCCTAGACAGCTGTTTCAAGTTTAGTGGCGAATTTTCCGGCTCCAGCCCCTCCTCCCCCTCGTCCTCATCTGGCAAATTGAACGAACTCTGTCGCGAGGTGTCATCCGAAACACCCACTTCCGGTTTGAGACTTGTTTCCGTCTCCACCACCTGTTTCCGGTACCCGGCAAACGGACAGCCCGACATCTTGTGGCCAGCGAGCGAACTAAGTCGATTTCACTGAATTGAGTTTTATGTCATGTGTAGTATTCAGAGTAATTTGGAAGTTACCGGTAACATTCTAGGTAATTTTGATTACAATAGGGATCTAGTCATGGTAAGAATGAAAAATACTACACAAAATTTGAGAAAATTCTGTTGAAAAATAAGGAAATTTTATTAATTTAGTTCAGTGCAAGCTAAAAATATTCAACGGTAGATACTGATTGTATCTTAGGCAGATACTACTGTAATTTAGTATAATACTGGCTCAGGGTTATCAAAGGTTATTTTGTAATAACCTTGATACTAGCCTAGTATAAATTGTGCCAGTTCACTATTTTTCAATTGAAATTATAAATAATTACAGATTTTTGGACTAGAAATTGCTCTCTATAATTCTTAATTTTAATATATTATTTTTTCGAATTAAAATTTTCCTCAATTGCAACGCGCACTCACACACAAATTCGAACAATAAGTGAAATTTAAAATTTTGAATTTACAACTTGACTCGGAATCAAGCATGAGTCTTTGTTGAGATTTTTGATAGGCCTATTTCACTTTTAATCAGTTATTACTGTGGCACTTCTTGAAGAACGCGAAACAGTATCTGTAACAAAAAAAAGGAATATTTCATTAATATTTACAAGTAATAACAAGTAACAATAATTTGTAATTAACAAGTAAATAATTACATTGAATAATTACTTCAACATGTACTACAAGTGGAGTTGAGTCAAGAAAAATTCATGGTAGACACAGTTAGTCATAATTTTCTTATGACATATATTAACACAATATAATACAAAGCTCTACTTGATGTATTTCTAGAATTGTATTGCCTATTGGTAGGTTTGCATTACTACTACAATTTAAGGCTTTATAAACACTAAACAGGTCTTAGCAGAGTTCTACTACAAGTCGCGGGCACATGTCGAACACATGATGCAATATTAAAACCATATCCCAATTTAATGCTTCTCAGCTTGTTCAATCCAGAAGAAAAAAATATTTTCTCATCTATATCATCTATAATAGCGGAATGGCACTGACTGACTGATTCATTTATTCATTCATCACCAGAACTAAAAATCCACTGAACCGAAAGCGTTCAAATTTAACAGGCATGATCGGTTGGACGTTTGAACGCACACTAAGAAAGTATTTTTGAAACTTTCCAAGGATGCAACAAATATTAGGATATTCGTTTTTCCAATAGTTGTTCTGCGTTTTTTCAGATTTTTCGAGAACCAATTGGTAGAAAATGTTGAAATTCTGGGGAGAGGTTCGTCTCAGGTCTAGAAATGATGTGCTCGAGAGTTTTCGAGATCCTTCAGGTATTACGCCAGTAATCAGTTATTTCAAAATTGCATATGTATCACTGGCGGCCCGATCTTTCACTGAACAGCACTTCACATGTTTCGTGGGCACGAGCCGCCAGGAAGATGTATGCGGGTTGCATATCTTCCGTCTTGATACAACCAATCCTTACTGTAAATTCAATAGTTCAGCGAGATTATTAATGATATGGAAAATTTGGAAGATAATCAATCAAGTTTCGAACTATGTCTGATATACTTCCCAACGAAATTTGGCAAAAACATTATATATTTCTACATCATATTAGTTGATTGATTGATATGTTCGCGAAGCTTTATTCAATTTAGCACAGGCGGCTCGTGCCCACGAAACAGGTGAAGTGCTGTACAGTGAAAGATACGGGCACTTCACCTATTTCATGGGTACGAGCCGCCAGTGAAATTTAGTAGAATTCATAAAGTAAACAAAAAACCGTAACCTACGTCCATAACTCGGGACTTACTTTCCAGTTTATGTCTCAATGCAATACACTCAAACTTGTTCTTGTCAGAAACAAACACATATTGTGAACTTGCTAAGCATCCGAGGGACTTGCAAAGTTGACAGGCTAATCGTTGTGACATCTAGAACTTTGCTATGTTGCCGCCATTAAAAAGTTTCCCGCGCGCGCTGGTAGTTTCTATTTCAAATGCTTGCAACTTGGTTATAATCTTCAAAGTTGGGCGGAAATTCCGGCTTTTCGAATGCCACATCTAAGATGTCTGATAAGCTCTTGAAGTTGTTGAATGAATTTGAAATTGAAACTGCTATAATTGCAGCTTTCAATGTAAGGGTTGCTGTACTGAAATGCATAATTCAATTGCTATATTATTGTGTAATTGCACTGTTGAATGAATACAGCTTTCTGAACATGGATAAAATAATATAGAATTGGAACTAAGAGTGGATTCATATTAGATTAAATGATGAAGATGTAAAGTATGTCCAAACAAAGAAGACCCTCTGGCAAGATGAGAACAGAACTCCAGCTCGGTCAATATTGGTTCAAAAATTATTGGTTTAGTCTCGATCGTAGGAAACATTCTGATCCACAATCTGAGACCAGATCAATGTTTTTTGAAAACTGTCACATTGTACCGTACTTCGTCATTAAAATATTGAATTTTCAATTATTGATTAATTTATTCTATTAGTTTGCTTGAACGCACATGAGGAAGGGGATAATGTATTTTTCGCAGAAAAATATTGGGTATCATCAAGAATACTTCATTTCTCTGGAAATAAAGATGTTTAAAAAAAATCGAATACTCAATAACAAGCAAATTGAAGATTTCAGCCATTTTGACTGCTCTACCCAACTTTCTTGAATAACATTGGAAATAGTTCTGAATTCAGCCAGCTGATGGCAGCAGCAATCGAGTGACTTGCTTGGACTTCCATTGGACACGCCTCTAAGCTCCGCCTACGATCAAAATGGCCGGAAACATTGGTTAGAAAAGTATCCAAATTCAACCAGTAGATGGCAGCAGTTGACGGGTGATGTTTCAGATTTGATTTGGACACGCCTTCATGCCCCGCCTGCTCTTTTCTTATTGGTTGACGATGTTTCGTGAGCTCTGTCTTAGAAAATGGCTGCTAGCAAGAAAATGATGGATGGTGTATCATACACAAAAAATTACGCTGATTTACTATTGACGATCTTGTGCTAATATAATATTCATTCACGTATTCAGGCTGGTAAGATTCTACCAAGTTAGTATTTGAAGAATTTATTTATAGAATTTAAACTCAGTTTCACTTCGTGTAACTTAGGCCAGTACTAGACTTCAAAAGCACTTCCATCTTGTACTCATTAATTCTATTTTTTATACGATGAATACAATGAAACAGAGCTCAAACCATGATCTAATACCGATGACATGTCAGAAAAAAGTTTGAAAAACTACAATTCTTTAAAAATATTGATGATAAGTTTTTATCGGAAACTGGCTTGTGATTGGTCGACTGTCGAAAGAGTATAAGGTGGTTGTCAGCCAACAATAGAATTAAAAATTTAAGAGGGGCGTTTCTTGGCTTGCTTCATACATTGATTGTGGGTTTTCAATTGATCAATTCACAAATGGAAAGTAGGATAAATGAATGGGGTAACATGGAAAGCAAGAAGAAGCAAGAGAATGAGTTAAGCAGTGCCCGTGTGATGAATATAAAACAAGAATGAAAGAATAAGAGAAGGCGAGAATAAGAGAATATAAGAGGAAGGGTTGATTGCTGTTGCCGACATAGCCTGAATATAGAACAGAATGGCTCACTTGACTAGAAAAGTCCCCATAATAGAGTCTTCAGCTAGCCGCAAGAATGTGTCAAAAAGTAGAAGAAGAAAAAGAAGAAGAAGAAGAAGAAGAAGAAGAAGAAGAATGAAAAAGGATGCCGAACGTTGTGACGTCATTAATCTTTTTCGAAATTCTGTGACAGAGTCAAGAGTGTGCGGCTCATTTCATCACCTATCTTAGGATACCTATTCATATTACGTCATAATTATATTCATTCACTCATATAGGCTATTACACTATAATATTTTAGTATAGGATATGTTTAGAATAGTATTCATATACTTATTTATACCTTACACCAGATTACAGTTTGGACCACATTGGAGGAGAAGCTTCTTCAGTTCTCTCAGGAAACTGAGAGGATCTTGAAAAAATGTAGCCTATAATTTGTAAATGTATCCGGTTTGTAGCCGGAGAAAAAAATGGATCGGTTTTTTGATAATTCTCTTATATATTCACTACCCATTATTCACTATTATTTATTTATATTTATTCATTTATCCATTCGACAGAGATTACTTCACTTATCGTTGAAGAAACAGACTAATATCAATTTATCAATCTGACAGAAATTAATTCACTTGTTGGATGAAATCACGACTGATTATGTTTAAAACGTCTATTATATCTATAGAAGTCTGTCCAAGCAAAGAAGACCCTCTGGCAAGATACGAAAATGACTCCAGCTCGGTCAATATTGGTTCAAAAATTATCAATTCGATCTCAAATTGTAGGAAACTATTTGATCTACTATTTAGACCACATTTACAATTCTTGAACAAATATTGACCTATCTGGAGTCATTTTCCCATCTTGTCAGAGGGTCTCCTTCGCTTGAATAGACTATAGCACTCTTCACATCTATTATAATGAGTACCATGATTACGTTATCGTTACTTATCCATGGGGTAATGATGTTATCCATTGAATTAATAAATCAACATTGAATTAATACATTTTAAAAGTTTAAAAAAAGATTGGAAATTGAAGTATGAAACGACAGTTTTATAAAACTATAAAAACTTTCTCCATACATCTACTATGAACCCTTATTTTTCACACACATAGATTTGTAGAACTTTGAGAACAAATTCATTAAGAGTAGAACAATTAAAAGTAGGTATTAGATGTAGAACCAAGATATGATAAGACTCTCAAGATCACAAACATAGTAACAAGAATTAGTACTATAACAAGCATCTAAGTTATCGAAAGCAATTACAATTCATGTACTTGTATTTGCATTTTGAGTACGCTGAGTACCCATTCCAACTACCCAGCAATTCGATTCCTGCTCTATGATTGGCTGTAGCCGTAATAATTGTTGATTTTGATGATTGTCGAAGTGTAATTGCTGAATTGGCAAGAACAAACTTGGCGAAATTAGCATGCAGCACCCATGTTATTGGAAAATGCTGATAATAATGTTTTCTCAACGTTTATGGGGCACTGGCGGTTCGTACCCACGAAACAGGTGAAGTGCCTGTATCTTTTAGTGAACAGCACTTCACCTGTTTCGTGGGCACGAGCTGCAAGTGTTATGGGGGTGATTTTGATGATATTCACGATGATTTTGATTATATAGTCTGTGCAAGCGAAGAAGACGTTCTGACAAGATGGAAAAATGTCTTCAGCTCGGTCTATATTGGTTCAAAAAATTATCAATTTCATTTTAAATTGTAGGCCAGAATGTTTCCTACAATTTGAGACCAAATTTACAATTTTTGAACAAATATAGACCGAGCTGGAGTCATTTTCCCATTTTGCCAGAATGTCTTCTTTGCTTGGACAGACTATACTTATGACGATTCTGATGATACTAATGACATTCTTGATGATCCTCACGTTGATTTTGATGACGTTTGTGATGATTTTGATGATCCCAATGATGATTACGATGACTCTGATGATGATTTTGATGATGATTATGATGAGGATGCAACCTAGAGTAGTCCCAGGTTATGGTAATTGCCGTGTTATGCAGGTACAACAGAACCACCCGGTAGTGAAAACAAATGCAACATCGCAATTATGATGTTTGTTTGCAAAACTTAATTGCTGCTGAACAAATACAGTATCAGCTAATCTGTCACTCCCTCAAATTGCATTATCTCTCTTACTTTCTCTTTCTCCAGCTCTTTCCTGTCTCTCTACTCCAGGGGCGAACCCAGGAATTAATTTCGGTGGGAGATATGAAAAAATCAGAGGGGAACCCAGGGAAACCCCTTCACCGGGGGAGGGGACTGTTTGTTGTTGCTGCCTTGAAATATCTATAGTGACCTAAGTATTTATAATAGCCTTCTCTAAACAAACATTATCATATCTTTTGACCAAGTACGCTAATTTGAATAAATAAATAAATTTACCGTGTTCTCTTTTTGAAAGGATAGTACATAGTAATAATGAAGATTCTATCTAACAATTATTATTGTAGATGAATTGATTATAACAAGAGCTTTTAGTCTCTTTCAGTCGTTATATATTAAAAAATTGTTGATCAAATTATTGATCAAATATTGTTGATAAAATTGTTGATCAGATATTGTTGATCAGATATTGTTGATCAAATATTGTTGATCAAATTTTCGATCAAATATTGTTGATCAAATTGTTGATCAGATCTTGTTGATGAGATTGTTGATCAAATATTGTTGATTAAATTGTTGATCAAATATTGTTGATCAAATTTTTGATCGAATATTGTTGATCAAATTTTCGATTCTCACTTAGTGTGGAATGCAGTATTGTTTGGATAATTTTTTATTCAATTTGTTAATCGCAAACTTCTTCCCCTCTCTCATGATATTCTTCATCACCTTCTCTTCTTTTTTGTCTTATTCTACTGCTTTAGTTTCTACATCGCTTCCTTACTCCATATCCTTGGAGAAAGAGTGAGAGAGAGAGAGAGAAGAAGATGAAAATCTAGAGCTTATAGAAGACTTGGCTGGCTCCAAGACCTGAGACCTACAGAACAGCTTTAATCGTTTTCAGATGGCTTGCCAAGTGGAGTAGCCTCTATCTGCTACTATACAGACAGAGTTTACATATACCATAGACTAACGTTTACTATACCTATATAGTTACTGTACTATACCTAAATAGTTACTGTACTATATCTATATTGAAGTAGTTACTATATCTACGTTGCTACTATCGGGTAGGCATAATCAAGCCGAGTTTGGCAAGCCTAGATAATTTTAGGCTGACGGAGGCGGGACCTGATGGCTTTCGTAATTTGTCTCATCAGTACTCTATCTGATGTAACTTCCTACTCCGCATAAATTGTATACCCAGCGTTTCAGATGATATGAGAATTTGGAAGTTACATCAGATACGTAGGGAGAGTACACTGTAGTTAAAGGTAGGCTTGGCACTCCACTGTAATGTTCTATCCACCTCTACTATAGTCTGTCCAAGCAAAGAAGACCCTCTGGCTAGATGGAAAAATGACTTAAGCTCGGTCAATATTGGTTCAAAAATTATCAATTTGATATCAAATTGTAGGAAACATTCTGATCTACAATTTCAGACCAAACCAATAATTCTTGAACCAATATTGACCAAGCTGGAGTCATTTTTCCATCTTGCCAGAGGGTCTTCTTTGCTTGGACAGAGAGTACACGGTGATAATAGTTCCAAGTACTGATTAACCGTTCAGTTGGGAGTGGTGATGAATGATAAGTTAAAGGAGGAGGAGGAGGAGGAGGATGAAGAGGAGGGTGGTGAGAAGGAGGAGAGATTTGAAGGAAAATAAGAGGGAGGAAGTAGAAGAAGAAAAGGAAGAAGAAGGAGAAGAAGAAGAAGAAGAAGAAGAAGAAGAAGAAGAAGAAGAAGAAGAAGAAAGAACAAGAACCAAACAAGAACAAGAACAAGAACAAGAACAAGAACAAGAACAAGAACAAGAACAAGAACAAGAACAAGAACAAGAAGAAGAAGAAGAACAAGAACAAGAAGAAGAAGAACAAGAACAAGAAGAAGAAGAAGAACAAGAACAAGAACAAGAACAAGAACAAGAACAAGAACAAGAACAAGAACAAGAACAAGAACAAGAACAAGAACAAGAACAAGAACAAGAACAAGAACAAGAACAAGAACAAGAACAAGAACAAGAACAAGAACAAGAACAAGAACAAGAACAAGAACAAGAACAAGAACAAGAACAAGAACAAGAAAAAGAACAAGAACAAGAACAAGAACAAGAACAAGAACAAGAACAACAAGAACAAGAAGAACAAGAATAAGATGATGAAGAAGAAGAAGAAGGAGGAAAAAAAGGAGGAAAAGAAGGAGGAGAAGAAGAAGCAGATGAAGGAGGAGGAGGAGAAGAGGAGGAGGAGGAGGAGGAGAGAAGAAGAAGCAGAGGAAGGAGGAGAGGAACAAGAAGAAGAAGAACAACAACAACAAAAATGAAAAGAAGGGGAAGATGAAGATGACAAAGAAGAAGAAGAAAAAAAAGAGGAAGAGGAAGAGGAAAAGGAGGAAGAAGAGGAAGAAGAAGAAGAAGAAGAAGAAGAAGAAGAAGAAGAAGAAGAAGAAGAAGAAGGAGAAGAAGAAGAAGAAGAAGAAGAAGAAGAAGAAGAAGAAGAAGAAAAAGATTGAAGTGAGGGCGACGCAGTAGTTAACGAGCGTCAGGACAAAACTTGTTGGCGTCCTCTTATTGCCCATTAGAGTTGATGACTGTGATGACCATGAATTCAAATGCCATAGCCATTCAACGATCGTCAAATCTGTTACCGAGCACCTTATAGTTGCTGCAACTATCATCGTTATCATTATTGGCCCGAAAACTATCAATCATTATCATCAACACCGAGAGTGGAATTAATGCGATCAACATGTTGAGTCAATTTATGAGATGTTGAGTTTGATTCTAGTATGTAACGTTAAATTCTAACGAGTTGAGTTGAATTCTAACGAGTTGAGTTGAATTCTAAAGAGTTAAGTTAAATTCTAACTAGTTGAGTTGAATTCAGAAGAGTTAATTCTAATTCTATAGATTTGAGTTCAATTCCAACGAGTTGAGTTGGATTCTGAAGAGTTTAGTTGAATTCTAAAGTGTTAAGTTGAATTTCAACGAATTGAGTTGAATTCACAAGAGTTAATTTAAATTCTATAGAGTTGAGTTCAATTCTAACGAGTTGAGTTGCATTCTGAAGAGTTCAGTTGAATTCAAAAGAGTTAATTTTAATTCTATAGAGTTGAGTTCAATTCTAACGAGTTGAGTTGAATTCTGAAGAAATTAGTTGAATTCTAACGAGTTGAGTTGAATTCAGAAGAGTTAATTTTAATTGTATAGAGTTGAGTTCAATTCTAACGAGTTGAGTTGCATTCTGAAGATCTGAGTTAAATTCTAAGGAGTTGAGTTGAATTCAGAAGAGTTAATTTTAATTCTATAGAGTTGAGTTCAATTCTAACGAGTTGAGTTGAATTCTAACGAGTTGAGATGAATTCTTACAATTTGAGTTAATTCCTAACGAGTCAAGTTTAATTCTAGAGATTTGAGCTGAACTCTAAAATTTTCGAGCTAAATTTGAACTAGGTCAGTTCTAAAATGTTGAACAAGCTACACTGAGAATCTCATAATTCTTGCACTTAAAGGATTTATGTTCATAATATAGAACGATGAACAATTAGCATTTCAATATTATAGCTGAAGCCAAAGAGTTAGTACGGTTCGACTGCTACTTGTGTACTCTAACAGCTGATGTTGTGAATTAGTCCCTTAGCTATGCCTAGATGATATTTTTGGAATGGAAAAGAGACAATAGTTGCTTCATATCAGCTGTTAGTATGTAACATCACGTACAAGAGACAGACAAAACCGCCTAACTCTCTGACGTCAGCTATACGTAATAATGTTATTACAATGAACTTTCAACAAGTAACTATTCTGTGTAGGTGGGTAGCTGTATTCAAACTTTACAACTGTAGATTGTCCAAGCGAAGAAGACATTCTGGCAAGATGGGAAAATGGCTCCAGTTCGGTCAATATTGGTTCAAAAACTAAAACTTTGGCCTCAAATTGTAATAAAAATTCTGATCTACAGCTTGAGACAAAGTTCATAATTTTTGGACCAATATTGACCGAACTGGAGTCATTTTCGCATCTTGTCAGAATGTCTTCTTCGCTTGGACGGACTGCGTAACTGAGTTGTCAATACATTCAACTGAATTTCGAGATAACAACCTACGTACAAATGATGACCAAACTACAAAGCGTCTCCTCTCTCATTCACTTCTCCTTCACACTATTATCTTTCTCTCTCTTTCCACTTCTCTTTCTCTTTTACCACCTACTCCCTCTCTTTTCAACAGTTATTCGCTTTCACTCTCTAACTTTTACTCTGTCAATTCATTCAAATAGATTTTGAGATAACAGACAAAACAACCGTTGATCAAAGTTATAATAATCATCTTTCTCTTCCAACCTTCTAGTACTCCTTTCTCTCTCTCTCTCTCTCTCTTTCTTTTGATTCCTCTCTCTCAATCTACACCTCTTTCTCCCTCTGTCACCAATCTATCCAAAGCTCACTCTCATAATTTCTATCAACGTCTTCTCTCTATCTCCACCACTTTCTCTTACGCCTCTCTCAATTTATCCCTTCTCTTTCTTATTTCCTTTCTAGCTCATCCTCCGTCTTCTTCACAATAATTTTCCTCTTTAGATTATCTTTTATATAGCCTTTTGATCTAATTTCCACTCTCTTCATTCTAATAATTTCTATCAACGTTTTTTTTCTCTCCTCTCTCAATCTCTATCCATCTCTTCCCTCCTCACTATTTCTCTTCCTCTTCCGATCTCTCTCTTGCTCTTTCCTTTTGTCTCTTTTTCCTTTACAATGATTTTCCTGTTTAGATTTTCTTTCCTGTAACCTGTTCATCTAATATTAATGTAATCTAATCTAATATTTACTCTTTTCATTGTCATAATTCCTATCAATCACTCTTTCACACTCTCTATCTCTCTATCAATCTAATCTAATCTATCCTTTTTCCTCTCCCTCTGTCTCTCATTCTCTTTTTCTCCTCTGTCTTTTCCACAATAACTTTCCTGATCAGATTCTCCTTCCAGTCACCAATTCATCTAATGTTCATTCTCTTTATTCTCATAATTTCTATCAACCACTCCTCTCTTTTTCGCAAACTCTCTCTCCCTCTCTTTCTTTCTCTCTCTCTCCATTTTCTCTCTCTCATTCTCTCTCTCTCTCTACTCTCTCTTTCTTCTTCTCTCTCTCTCTTACCAATTCATCTATCCGAATGCCCGCCACCGCTTATCACACTTATCACAAACTTTGAAGCATGGTTGAGTCTGCATTTCAATAGAAACAATTACCCATCATGGAAGACTGGGTAGGCTGAAAGGCATCTATTTTATCAACGCAAAGCTGAATAACTGGACACCCAATCAGAAATTTGAGCTTCCAGCCTGAAAACAGGGTTGCAACAAGTTTCAATCTGGCTTGCAACTTGTGGCAAAGATTTGTTGCAAGCTTCCGTCCTCTGATAGATTTCGTTTTGTTCTTAATGGTGTTTTTCACTGATAAAATCGAGAGTTAGTGAAGCATGCTGAAAAATGTCAATGATATTTTAAAGGATTAATATTCTTTCCATCGTTTAGGCTACTAAAACTGATGAGAAAAAAGTTGGGTAGCCTATAGTACAAAACTCTACTCTTCTTATACTAGCAAGTCTAAGCATTATAAAGTAGATTATTATTATAAAGTAGTATTATTAAAGTAGATTATTCATTGAATTCCCAGCTTCTTGACTCCCTGTCAATCAAGTAATTATTTTTATTGTTGAGGTAGATGTATTCAATCCAAGTAAAGTGTCAAGATCATAAGACCCTCTTGCTAGATGGCGGAGGGAAGTGAGAGTGTAACTACGCATGCGCAGAACTTGGAATTCCAGGGTAAAATCACTCCAGCCAACCTACCGTTTTCACACTAATCGTAATCGTATTGATTTCCCGTATATTTTTTTATTCATTTATTTATTTAATTATCGACACATGATAGCACAAATCATAACATAATTATGAACTGAGACAGAAAAAATGTAAGCCTGTACTATTTTTTCCAAAATGTGGTTATACTAGAACAATTTTCATTTCAACTACTGGCAGCTGTGAATGGCAACCATGTTGCCAAAGGCTCTTTTGTGCTTGACACAGCTATAATAAAAATTTACAGATGATTCAGCATACTCGTATAGATTGGTAGATCCACGAATATAGCTTAGCTGATTCCAAAAAGTTAGACAGTTTTATCTATATTTTGAAATCTACTAATAGCTGATGTATAGCATTGTAATAGCATTTATTGTATCTTTTCTTTTGATTCGAAAACATAATCTAGGCAGAGCTAAATGAAACCTCTAGTTACAACATCAGCTCAAGGTACGAAGGTAGAGAGGGAGGCGCCTAATTTATTGGCTTCAGCTCTGTAGAAAGAGCTTGCAGCATGTTTGAATGCAGCTTTCTCAAACTTGTAGATTATGTCTAGGATTATGTTGGAGGCTTGTGATACAATCCCCATTCTCGGACTGTTAATAAAAATTGGAGAAGGAACTGTTTTTGATGAAATCCTGCAGAACTCATTAGGGTGGAGTGAGAAAAAAACATAATTTCTAAATTCAGAGTTCCTAAAGTGGAGTTCCTAAAGAGTTCCTAGCGTGGAAAAGTTGCGATTGGTATTCACAAGTAAAACAAAAAGAAAAATTGTTGAAATCGGAGTACATCTTCCGATTGCGCAAGTGACGTAAAGTTTTAAAAAATAGTAGAAATAACTTTTTTCGAATTATTTTTTGTCCGGAAATGTCAATTTTCTCAAATTCCTATAGCAAAATTATTCGTGTATAACATCTAAATGACACAAAGAAAAAAATCTTTCCGCAAAAACAATATTTTCCGATCTCGCAATCCCTTGAAAGTTTAATAAAAATTACAATTTTCGGCATATTTGTTTGGAACACATATTCCTGATTGTGCAGCTCTTCGCTAATTTGATTATTATTATTATTATAGTTTTATGATGTTTAAACAACCTAGAACTCACCAGGTGGAGGTGGCTGCACTTTGAGTTTATTTGGCCGCATTTTGAAGTTTACACAATAGAGTGCTGAAAATGGCTGTTGTATGAGTGCTGAGTGGTGTTTGTATGATACTTGTAGCTTGCAACATGCTGGAATGAAACCTGGCGGTTGCAACATGCTGGAATGAAACTAGAAGGTTGCAACTTGCATCCAGGTTTTGTTCAAATGCCCCCCGGACTTCAATTGTGATTAACAGAGCATTGAAGGCTGAAAACAATACATCAATTAATTATCTGAAATGACCAGTCGGGTTTAATCCGTCCAAACAAAGAAGACCCTCTGGCAAGATGAGGAAATGATTCCAGCTCGATCAATATTGGTCCAAAAAGCATTGATTTGGTCTCAAAATGTAGATCAGAATGTTTCCTACAATTTGAGACCAAATCAATAATTTTTTAAGTACTATTGACAGAGCTGGAGTTATTTTCTCATCTTGCCAGAGGGTCTTCTTTGCTTGGACAGACTATACAAGCCCAAGGGTATTCTATAGTGCAGATGCCGACAAGAATAGCGGTTGATGAATGTCTGTTATTGATTATGAGCTCTATCAGGACAGTTTGAAGCGGTCAAGGAGAGTGTTGAGTTGAGGTTGATCTCGATTCAATATGCTCTTGCAGACTATTCACTGTCTATACTCATAAAATGAAAATTACTAGAAATAATTTGCCGGATTGCCAGATACATGAAAATAGTTAGAAATGAATAACACGTCATTACAACTCATTTGAATAACAGTCTGAACTTTAATTTCATTTCTCAATCTTCTTTCCTTTTCCTATTTTTCTTATTTCTCTTTATAACTCTTCTCCCTTTATTTCTCTTCTTTTCCTACCTTTTTCAAGTTTTATCAGAGTATAGTCTGTCCTAGCAAAGAAGACCCTCTGGCAAGATAGAAAAATGACTCCAGTTTGGTCAATATTTGTTCGAATATTATAAATGTAGTCATGATAGTGGATCAAATTGTATCCAACAATTTGAGATTGAATTGATTATTTTTGAACCAATATTAACCGAGCTAGAGTCATTTTCCCAACTTGCCAGAGGGTCTTCTTTGCTTGGACAGACTTTACTTGCTACCTTCTTCAAGTTCTATTAGAGTATCACGGTTTCGAGGACAGGACAATGAAGAGTCAAAATATAAAAAGGCAAAACATAAAAAACAAGATATTGTCAAACCATATAATTATTTATTAGAACATGAGATACCGGTTTCGGTCGCTACACCATTATGAATCACTGGTAAACTAGAGCTTGGAGTAGAGAGCAGCAGTGATAGAGCACCGCTATTGGTGAATGTTTGAGCCAATCACAGTGAACGTCTGCCATTGGCCTAGACAAGCCCCTCTCCTGTCAGCCCCTCCCCGATTAGCAGCTCATACAAACGTTACAAAATGGCGATTCAGATAGCAAACTCGATAATGCATGAATATAGGCTAATTCGAGAAGATCGCCGGTTTTAATATATCAGATTTAGAGGGTTATTTAACGAAAAATTGGAAGTGAATACATCAAAATGTTTATCTTACTTTCCAATTTAATGCATATGAAAAATTATATCATGCATGTGGCCTTCTCTACTACACTAGCACGCATCAACTCTGTCCATGTGATTCACTATTATAGTTTGGTCGAGCAAAGGATACATTCTGGCAAGATGGAGAAATGACTCCAGCTCGGTCAATATTGATTTAAAAATAATGAATTTGATCTCAAATTGTAGAAGACATTCTGCTCCACAATTTGAGACCAGATTTTTAATTCTTGACCCAATATCAACCGACCTGAAGTCATCATCTCATCTAGCTAGAAATTACCAGATTATAGTGGTGAATTACATGGACAGTATTGATGCGTGTCAGTGCTTTAGAGGAAGACACATGGGTGACATCATTCTTCATACAATAAAGCGAAAATTCAGATGAATTTGACAGATGAATTTGATTCATTTCCAGTTTTTCGTTAAAATAGACCTCCAAATTTGATATATCAAAACTGGCGCTCTTTTTTAACCAAATCGAGTTATTTGATTAGAAAAATGTGACGTAAGAATGCAAAAACACATTGAAAAGATAATATAATAATAAATTCATAATAGAAATACATTGGTAGTAATATACTGGGTGAAATTAATCAAGTCATTCAAACTGATCTGTGAATTATTATATTCTAGTACTCCAGTTAGTTCTAAAGCTTCTAAATTTTTAAAGAGGAGAATGTTGAGTCTTTGCATTTGAAGAACAAAGGCAGACCTCTGAATAAAACATTATCCTTCTCATATCATGAGCTTCTGTAATATTTTTATATTGAGTGCAGATAAAGTCATTCCTCTATCTATAATTCTCGATATTCCTCCTGTTCTTCATCCTCTTCATCTTCTCCATCTTTATCTTTTCATTTGTTTTCATCAACTTGCTCTTTCTCTTAATTGAATTCATTTTCCTCTTCTCCTTTTGCCCTCCTTCGTGAACTGAAATCGAAAAACTATTTCAGTTTCCCTACTTCTACCCAATAAATCATTATCACACACTGAGCTGTCTTGGAGTATACGTCTCTCAACCACTGACGGCTCGTACCCACGAAACAGGTGAAGTGCCCGTATCTTTTACTGTACAGCACTTCACCAGACGGTCTCAACTCTCTGATTAAATTTGTACCACGACAAGATTCGCTCTTGATTTCAATTCTAGGAACGGCAGCCTTTCTACTACGCTGTCTAATTGGCTGAAATTGAACTGCCAAATCAATATAGACCTCTTCTCGACAGAATGGAGTCTGTCTCAAGACGCGGCGATATCAAGGAGGTAATTAGTGTGACTCCGATATAATTGCTCTGAGAATGGATTTACGCAGTTATTGAGGAGTTGATTAGTGTGGATATAATAATTATTATTGCCCTGTAAAATGGAACTTCAGATAATGAACTAATAATTCCTTATCGTATTATGTTAGAGCTGAGCAGATCATCAGCTGAGTCTGATTGCAGATGAAATTTATAAAAAAGACATTATTTTTATAAAAACAACACTTTCTACAATGCACTAAAAAGTACACCAAAGAAAGTACCGTAGTTGAAAACTTGAGAATATTTCACTAATTCGAAAAAATTAAGAATCCATACTCATCACCATACATGAATACATCTGATAAACACATTCTTCTAAAACTTATCATTGATGATAGCGGAGTATTTCAAAATTTGATGATCTCCTGATTCACCAATACACATTCGTGAATAAACACATCCAAATTGTCTCACTTGTTATTGAAAAACTAATTAAACCAAATCCAATGAAAACGTTGCTCAAATTGTGGTGTCGGATGGTACCAATCAACTAGTAAAACCAGAACTCTCTATGTGGCCCATGAGCGAGATATAATCGAAAATATATGGCGTGTTAGAGATTTCTCCCTAGACAGAGTAACTAGATAAAAAGTGTATAAAAATAAGATATTATTTCAACAAAATATATATTTATTTAATAAAATAAGAACAGGACAGGAATCATGGAAATGAAGAACTAAGTACTTGTGACTGTGTAATTATTATTACTTTATGGAATTAATGAGGGCAATAATGAAGAAAACAAACAATATTTAGATGTATCACAGTGAAGAAGATTGCAGGAATCTGGAGATTTCTCGGCAAAATTATTACAAGTCTTGATTCTTAGGAAGAAGACAGAGAAAAACAGTATGAAGTAATGGAAAAGGATGTTAAAGAGGAGAAATAAGAGAAAACAACAAGATTAAATAGAGTTTTGTTGTCTTGTCTCCAAAATCTATTTATTCAACAAGACACTGTTTCTCTACATCAGATCAAGTCTGACATTTTTCAATTAAAATTCCGTTCTTCTTTCTTTATTTCTCTCTCTGTCTTTCCCCCATTCCTCCTTCTTTTCTTCCTTCCTTTTCTCCTTCCTTTCCTAATTCCTTTCCTCCTTCCTTTCTCCTTTCCTTTCTCCTTCTCTCTTATCCATCCTTGAACATTTCTCCGCTTATCTAAATCTCAATCATTTATTTGAAATATTCTTAACATTCCATTCCATATTTTCCCAGTTGTTATCGCAATTTCAGAGATAAATTTTAATATTTGAATACAATTAATTCAACTGACATCTAGCTCTGGGTTATCAAAACATATTACAGTATTTTCAAGCAATTTTTTCATCCTAGAATGGACACATTCAATCTTATCACATCAAACTTGTTTTCAATAAATCTCTATATTTGTTCTCATGCAGAGTTATACAGTTAAAAAGCAACCACTGGCGGCTCGTACCCACGAAATAGGTGAAGTGCCCGTATCTTTCACTGTACAGCACTTCACCTGTTTCGTGGGCAAGAGCCACGAGTGACTTATACGCTTTCAAAAAACTGAGACATTAAATCTTTCATTCTTCAGATCCAATAAGATATTCCAAACGTTCTAAACATCAATATAGCTGATAATAAAGAGTTATAAAGAATATTAGGTGGTTTTGTCTGTCTCTTGTACGTGATGTAACCTACTAACAGCTGATGTGAAGCTTCAATTGTCTCTTTTGATTTAAAAAATATTATCAACCTTAGCTGGATGACAGCTCCAATTGACAAAATCAGCTGTTGGAGCGCACAAGGAGCAGACGAAACCGCCTAACCTTTTGTCGTCAGCTATATAATCTTCCACTAGACATATGTGTTATTGAATGAATTTTCGTTTTGATTTATGCGAGATGAAATATCTTCAGGACAATATTTTATCATCATTTTGTATGAGAATATTACTACTAATATTAACATCTCTTCGTATGAGGATTTTGAGAGGAAGACTTTCGAACATAATATTAAATCCCTTTCAGAAATATTTTTCATTATTCCAAAAAATAACAAAATAATCCAAATTTTCCACATGAAGCGATATTAAAGTTGAAGTTGCTTTCCATGACTTTACAGAATTTACATTGGAATACAAGTCGTTTTCTACTAGGCCTATATAAAGCGATATTAAAGTATGGAGATTTTTTCATGTGTTGTAGTTCGTGATATATGGACATTGATATGCATATCATTATTATTGTTGATGATATTATTTGTGCATTATTTCTTTACTCATTAAAATGAAGTTTGCATACACATAAATTATATTGGATTGGATAGAATTTATAGGAGAAAGGTACAAATGGACCTTTTCAACACATGATTTTGTGATACTTGAGAAGAAGAAGAAGAAGAAGAAGAAGAAGAAGAAGAAGAAGAAGAAGAAGAAGAAGAAGAAGAAGAAGAAGAAGAAGAAGAGAAGAAGAAGAAGAAGAAGAAGAAGAAGAAGAAGAAGAAGAAGAAGAAGAAGAAGAAGAAGAAGAAGAAGAAGAAGAAGAAGAAGAAGAAGAAGAAGAAGAAGAAGAAGAAGAAGAAGAAGAAGAAGAAGAAGAAGAAGAAGAAGAAGAAAGAGAAGGAGAAGGAGGAAGAAGAAGAAGAAGGAGAATAAAGAAGAAGAAGAAGAAGAAGAATAAATGAATTAGGAAAAAAGGAAAAATCGAGCTTTTCTCGTCCATTCACAGAATATAAGGGCCCGAATAGCAATGCAATGGCTCTGTTCGAGAGCCTTTATAGTCTGTCCAAGCAAAGAAGACATTCTGGCAAAATGGGAAAATGACTCCAGCTTGTTCAATGCTGGTTCAAAAATTATAAATATGGTCTCAAATTTTAGATTAGAATGTTTCCTACAATTTAAGTTCAAATTGATTATTTTTGAACTAGTATTGATCGAGCTGGAGTAATTTTCCCATCTTGCCAGAATGTCTTCTTGGCTTGTACCGACTTCATCAAAGCAGCTTTCTTTCGGCCAGAAGGCAAGATTCTAGCTCATAACTTTAATGTGTTACAACTTGCCGGGCGCAAATCCCGGGGGAGAGTGAGAAATTATTACTGTTATGAGAGTGTATAGTCTTTCCAAGCAAAGAAGACCCTCTGGCCAAATGAGAGAATGACTCCAGCTCGGTCAATATTGATTCAAAAAATATTGATTTGCTCTCAAATTGTAGATCAGAATGTTTTCTACGATTGATATCAAATCGATAATTTTTGAACAAATATTGACCGAGCTGGAGTCATTTTGCCATCTTGCCAGATGGTCTTCTTTGTTTGGACAGACTATAATTATATAGTAGGCCGATGCGAGTTTTAGTAGGTTGGAAATAGGGAAGTGGAATAATGGAAAGAATATGTTTGCGAAGAAGTGGAGAAGCAATAATCAATGGAAGATGGGGAGAAGAGGATAAAAAGGAGGTGAAAGACGATTTGGAAGAATGAGAAGACAGACTGAAGTAGAATAAAAAGAGGTGTTTGAGAAATATTGAGGTGAGAAAAAACGTGAGTGAAGAGGAGATGATAAAAAAGGAGGGAGAAGAGAGTGAGAGAAGGTGAAAGATGAATTTGAAAAGTGAGAGGAAAGACTAAAGTAGAATGAAAAAGAAGTGTTTGAGAATAATGAGGTGAGCTAAAACGTGAGGGGAAGGGGAGAGGATGATAAAAAATAATAGAAGAAGTATTGGTAGGGTGAAAAGAGGAATACAGTAGCTTAGTAATAGGTGAAGTAGAAGGGAGTAAAGAAATCGGGGAATAAATCGCTACACAAATAAAAAAACAACAAACCATTAGAAAAAAACTACAGACCAATAAAAAACTACATCCACTAGAAGTAGGATGAAAAAATGTAACAAAAAATAATTATTTTTAATATTTGATGGAAGCTATAAAAAAAATAGAATTACTGAGCTGAAGACTGCTACTACAAATAATATAGACCGAAGAACAAATGACAAAAGGATATTTTTTGGATAAAAATGTTAAAAAAACTGTGCCCAGACTTAGGATCGAACCCGTTAACTGCTAAATTGGCTCACTTCAATATCTGATAGAAGTTTTTCCATCGGAAAAATACATGATAGAAAAATAAGAATGAGACAGAACTATTAGACATGATGAGAAAAAAGAATGTGAATTCTTCTTCTTCTTCTTCTTCTTCTTCTTCTTCTTCTTCTTCTTCTTCTTCTTCTTCTTCACACAAACTATGTTATCGGAGGAAGAAGTGAAGGAGGAGAACGCTGATGAATATAATCAAAAGCAGAAAGTTTAGATGTGGGAACACTGAAGTAATTGTACCAATAAAAAAAGAAAACTAGACTATGGAATAAAGAAGAGAAGAAGAATGCGAAAGAGAAGAACAAGAGTGGAAAAACAGAATGAGTTATTGAATGACTCTGGAAATGAAACCTCATAACCTTGGCGGCCTTTCCCTATTGTAGTCCGTCCAAGCAAAGAAGACATTCTGGCAAGATGCGAGAAAATGACTCCAGCTTGTTCAATATAGATTGAAAGACAATAAATTTGGTTTCAGATTTTAGATCAGAATGATTTATACAATTTGATACGCAATTTTTAATTTTTGAACCAATATCGTCCGAACAAGAGTCATTTCCCCATCTTGCCAGAATGTCTTCTTTGCTTTGATAGGAAGAAATTTAATCTTTTCTTAATTTGCAGAGAAACGGTTCCAGATGCAGAGAATGGTTTCTTATTGCTTTTCAACTGTTATTCCTTCAATTCAAGATTTTTTCATCCGGGATTAATCCTTAATTGCTTTCAGACCTTAATAAATAAATAATAACGTTATCGCCTTGTGTGATCCTTAACCTTATACAGGAACTACAATACTCACAAACAAACTTGTGACTCATAACCACTGGCGGCTCGTGCCCACGAAACAAATGAAGTGCTCGTATCTTCTACTGTACAGCACTTCACATGTGCTCATAACAAATCACAATCAAAACTTGATGCTCATTTGAGCAATATTCCATTACTTAGAAACAAAATTTGTTCAATTATGCTTGCCGTGTGCTTTATTGTAAGTTACATAAGTTACATATGCTTAGCCTATAATCAATTCAATATATTTCGATGATGTCTGAGGCCGGTATTACACGATAATAGTTCTATGATCATATCTGATCATAATTATGGAGAGAGATGAAAATACGAAATCATATTTTTGTCTCTTTCCATTTGATCAACTATGATCATAGAAATAATATTGTGTAATACCTAAGCGCGTTGTACAACATGAAAAATATCCATTTCTTGCATTTCACGAGTATAATATTAATGATCATTTGATGATTCATTATTATCTATCATTTAATGACTCATTTGACAATACCGAAAACAGGGTACTATTGGCTACTCTTTGTGAGACTGAGTGTTTCATTAATATATACATAATCAATATGAAAAATACTAGATGCTCTTAAAATGTTTAATCATTGTAAAACTTATACCCAATGTGAAAATTGCAAATGTCTCGTATCAACGAGCTTTCTTCTTGTATCACTTTTGGACTCTGTATCACTACTGCGTATCATAAATCCGCCGTGTAAAGAGGATCGACGTGTTCCTTCTTGAGAGGAAGAAGCAGGGAAATTATAATTACTGAAGGACTAGGATTCCTCACATCCAGCCGATGAATAGAAGTGCAGATATTTTTGAAAACTCATTTAGAAATTCTTGCTTTTATGACCGTACCAATAGGCTATTCACGAAACTAGGAAGTTATAGCCTGTCCAAGCAGAGAAGACATTTTGGCAAGATGGGAAAATGACTTCAGCTCGGTCAATATTGGTTCAAAAACTCTAATTAGGTCTCAAATTGTAGGAAATATTCTTCTCTTCAATTCTAGACATATTTTTCAATTTTTAAATCAATATTGAACGAGCTGGTGCCATTTTCTCATCTTGCTAGAATGTCTTCTTTGCTTGGACAGTCTGTACTATTGGAAGCCAATCCATCATAGCTTATCCAATGATGTTGTAGAGTTTCATTAAAATTGAGGGCAGTAAGGTCAGGGTTAAAGCTTTATGAAGGAGGGTATATGCAGCATCCACCATTTTGTGATCAAGTGATAGCGGGAAATTCAAATGCTCCATAGCACAGATAAAAATCCCAATGGATAAAATAAGAATGAAAACCCCCTTATCGAGCTTGGGGTAGTAGATCATCTGATTTTCATAACTAAGTAGAAGTAGAAGTAGAAAAAGTAGTAGAACCAATGATTTAAAAATTTAACGAATTCAAAACCACATTTTTAATTTGATGAACATGATTATCTAATTCGCAGTATCTTGATACGATCTGTCAATCAAAATGCCAATCAAAATTATCCTTTGTAACGATTCCCTGATGCAATCAGCTTTAATCTTTGACCTCGAAATACTACGAAGCCCAATCCATTTTAATCCATGAAGTTGCCAATTACTATTAATCCCATAACAAAGAGAGATTCATGATTTGATTTGGATTGAGATGCAAATGATCATTATTCTATGATAGATTAGAATGATTAGCAATCAGGAGAGCTCAGTTATCCTGTGAGAGACACAAAGGGAATGAAACGGATTGGTTAGAAGTCACTGGCGACTCGTACCCACGAAACAGGTGAAGTGCCCGTATCTTTTACTGTACAGCACTTCACCTGTTTCGTGGACACGAACCGCCAGTGTTAGAAGTAAGGATGGTTATCGATGAATCGATGTTTGAGAACATCGATAATGTATCGATGTTAACCAGGACCCTCGCGTGGTTTTTTGGCGCCCTGTGCGAGATTTTGGCAGGCGTCCCTCCCCCTCCCCCATTACCAGACAAATGCAATCCAACATATTATGATATATTCAAAGCCAAACATGATTCCAACTGCCTTGCATGTTCACATTTTTCTCATAAGCAATCCCAATGTTGCATGTGATGTGGCAAAAAAGATTATAGGGACTAGCTTATTATAATGTATCCCAACAAATTGTTACGTATTTTCTATATAGGCTATTGAATACGTGATGAGCAAGAACCTACAGCAATAAATAAAAAATATCTGAAGGCCATCTACATTGAGCAGAACTGTCACATTGCACCGTACTTTATCATTAAAATATTAAAATTTTGATTATTGGTTAATTAATTTATCAGTTTGCTTGAAAGCACATAAGGAAGGAAACAATACATTTTCACAGGAAAATATTGGGTATCATAATAAATATTTCATTACACTGGGAATAAATATGTTTAAAGAAAAAATCGGAAACTCAATAACAGGTAAATTGAATATTTCAGCCATTTTCACTGCTCTACCCAACTTTCTTGAATAACATCCGAAATAGTTCCTAATACACAGCCAGCAGATGGCAGTATCGACTTGCTTCGACTTCCATTGGACACGTCTCCAAGCTCCGCCTACAATCAAAATCGCCAAAAACATCGGTAAGAATAGTTTCTAAATTCAAGCAGTAGATGGCAGCAGTTGACGGGTGATGTTTCAAATGCGACTTGGACACGCCTTCATGCCCCGCCTGCTCTTTTCTTATTGGTTGACGATGTTTCGTGAGTTCTGTATTAGAAAATGGCTGTTAGCAAGAAAATGATGGATGGTGTATCATACACAAAGAACTACGCTGATTTGCTAGAAGAAGAAGAAGAAGAAGAAGAAGAAGAAGAAGAAGAAGAAGAAGAAGAAGAAGAAGAAGAAGAAGAAGAAGAAGAAGAAGAAGAAGAAGAAGAAGAAGAAGAAGATCGCCTTTTTCTCAGTATATAGGAATGGGCTCAAAGTACTCTAGGTGATGGAATTCTTCAATTTTGACCAAATTCAACATATGATATACGAAATTGAACTGTCTTTTCAAGCTGAAAACAATGAGCTATACTTCATCAGGATCCGTTCACTCTTACGAAAGTTAGAGGTGTCCTTATTCTATTATTCTTGAATGTACTTGGTATCAAAAATAATTTGGATTTAGAGCAGAGGAGTATTTATTCTGATCGTAAATGATCAAAGTAGACTACGAAATACAAGATAGGCTCTATTTGAACTTTAAAAGTCTAACATAACATCAAAATGTTGAAAAAACCACCTGTAGCCGGTTTTTTTTTTGGAAAAGTGATTGTTAATGTTCCAAAAATAGGTCAAATATCAATTTTCTGCACTTTCTGAACTCAATTTTCTATGCTCTACAACTTTGAGGTAGTGGGGTAATACATTTCTCTGTTACTTTATGAGCTACAGAAGAATTTGAACAATTTTTTGAAAAATTTGGAAGAAATTGTGTTTTTTGAATGAATGTAGGACGTTATCTATTTGACCAATTTTTGTTCTCTTTCTTTCAATCGACGCATAATTTTGTCCTCTACAATTTACTATGAGAATAATATACCTCTAAAAATATGGACCGTTTTTTAGTTATATGCGAAAAACTAAAAAAGTGCATGGTGTTCTGGCTGCCAAAAGTTGTGCGGAGGGAAATTTTGTGTGCACTTTCCGATTACACATTATTGGGACCCTAATGAAGCAATTAAAGCAATAAAATCGCATACACCACCTTTTGCAGAAACTAGCCTTAAAAAGTTCCCTGCCTACTGGACTAATAATCGATCAAAAAATCAACGATATACCACAAAAAAAGGTTACCCCCTTTTTTCGCACTTGGCACCCAGACTAAATCAGCAGGAGACGAAGGAAATAAAAAGAAGAAGGAGAATAAGAATATTATGGAGTAAACATGTGGAATACTATATAGAATAGAGAAGATTGAGGAAGGAAACATACAGAGCAATCGTCAATGACAATA
Source organism: Sogatella furcifera (assembly GCA_017141385.1). Taxonomy (NCBI): domain Eukaryota; kingdom Metazoa; phylum Arthropoda; class Insecta; order Hemiptera; family Delphacidae; genus Sogatella; species Sogatella furcifera. The sequence continues at coordinate 2,202,468 of CM029557.1, forward strand.
GCAAAACGGATGGACAGTTGAGATAATTGCAACAACAAGCAGAATCGAAGCCAACAAGTCAGTTTCTGTATATGTCATCCACATTTGACATCCCATGACGTCACACAGTGGCTTCCAATTATTACTTCAAATCCCCAATCGACTCCCGCTGGTATAGCCTTCTCAAGCACAGAAGACATTCTTTCAAGACGGGAGTATGACTACAGCTCAGTCAAAATTGGTTCAATAATTATGAGTTGAGCCTCAAATTGTAGAGAAGAATGTTTTCTACAATTTGAGACCAAGTTGATAACTTTTGAACCGATATTAACCGAGCTGGAGTCATTCTCCCATCTTGCCAGAATGTCTTCTGTGCTTGGACAGAATATGACAGCATAGATACCCTATGTAACTGTATGTATTCCTCTGCAAGATAATTCCCCAATCTGATACCCCAATGTCATCAACACATGACATATCTCTACTTCTCTACTTGTTACTGGATAGTAACAAGTACTGGATATATATATATTTTAACGGGTTTACCGGGTACATCCGATCTGTGAACTCACTTACTTGGGTAAGTTGACGTTTCGTCGCCATCTCAGACGACATCCTCGGAATAGACTCTGAGTCTCTGACTCTGTCTGTTCCGAGGATGTCGTCTGAGATGGCGACGAAACGTCAACTTACCCAAGTAAGTGAGTTCACAGATCGGATGTACCCGGTAAACCCGTTAAAATATTCATCCATCCGCGAAAATTTAAAAGTATATATATATATATATATATATATATATATATATATATATATATATATATATATATCATATTTCACAAATAGACAGATTTAAGTGATGGATAGGAAGAAAAACACAAATAAACTTACATTTTAAGGTGAAAATATTTCGGCTGTGCCACCTTCTTCAGTTCACAGCAGAATGTTGAATCCACAGAGCCCTTAGTGCAGTAGCATAAACTGAAGGAGTACCACAGATTGAGGAAGTATGGATTGGGGGGAAGCCATGTTAGGGATTTTTTGGACAAGAGGATAATATTATAGGATGTAAATGAATTTTTATTTGATTATTGATGGTTTTTAGTTAAAATGTGTATAAATAAAGGATAAAATGAAACTAAATTTAATTTAAAGTAAAATTGGTTGAAAGTGAAAACTATTATTGAGAATAAATTCGGATATCAGATTGAAACTAAAATTAGATTGATTGATTGATCCTGGATGTGTATGTAGGATTTTTAGAACTATTGCTGTCTGTTAAGGCCAGGGATAGATGTGCTTGGAGCCTTCAGTGCTTGGTACTCCTTCAGTTTATGCTACTGCACTAAGGACTCTGTAGATTCAACATTCGGCTGTGAACTGAAGAAGGTGGCACAGCCACCGAAATATTTTCACCTTAAAATGTAAGTTTATTTGTGTTTTTTTCCTATCCATCACTTAAATCTGTCTATTTGTGAAATAATTATCTAAAACTACTGACTTTCTATGATGTGCTATATATATATATATATATATATATATATATATATATATATATATATATATAATATGAAGGATGTTTCAAGAGGCATGGGCAATACTTGTTAGGCTGATTCCTTATATCAAGTGTAAAGAAAAAAGTTTCATAGGACATAGCCCTACGCTACAAAAACGCTCCCATGTAAAAATAATATTATTTATTCTTATTGAAAAAGTCCAGTCGTATATGAAATCCCAACTATTTACATATTGAAATACAAATATTATCCTCATTAGCACACATCGTCATATTCATCTCAATAACAGAGACAACACTAATTTCAGAAATTTCAAAAATATTGCTAATGTGAAATTGTTCTGGAACATTCATTTTCAATAATAAAGGGAAGAGATAAGAGAAATACATCAATCATGAAAACAAACACAATTTTAAAGCAGCAAATGTTGGAGCTTACTTTAGATTCTACAAAAACAATAAAGAATATCTCCTATTCCGTCTAACATTCATATAAATCCTCCCTTCATGTCAACAATAATTATTATACAAAATCTGAATCCACATCGACCATAGAAGCTGCCCATAACCACAATTCACGAAGCTTCAAAAGTTCGAGCTTGTGTTTAACTCCACTGGCTTTATGTAAAAAAAAAACATTTGAAAATGACGCACATTCTTATTTAGTATTCATACAATCCCAACCATTTAGAATATGATGTTCCGCCATTTCCACAGAGCTCTGACATAATTTCCGACTTCTAAAACGTTGTATTCCCCATTTTATAAGTGTTAAGTGAAGTAGGAAGTTACATCAATTAGTTAGAGTACAATTCAGACCGCTCGTTATCTAAATCCGGCCAGCATTTTCACCCGGCAATTATTTTTCTGGCGGCGCCCCCTCTATTTTGCCGCCCCAGGCCCCCGTCTATCCAATGAAGGAGAGCAGCCAGGCTATCATTGCGGTTTCGAAAATTATGAGAGAGCGGAAATTACTGTTAAAAGCATCGCGTGAAAGGGAATGAAATATGGGACGAAAAACGAGGAAGTTTGTTGTTTTTTGTAAAACGTGGGAGTAAAGAAGGAGGAGAAAGAGAAAGAGTAATGGAGTGGGAGGAAGGAAGAGAGAGGAAGAACCACCGAGAAGAACAAAAGTAATAACAAGTATGAATAAATAATAATTATCTATTCGAAAAAGAAAGAAAAAAGTAGTTGTGGTTGATACATTTTATTAAAATTGTAGCTTTTACAAGCAGATAATCTTAGCAGAATTTTAATTGAAGTGAAATTGGATGAAAATGGTTTTCATATTATCATAAAATACTATAACATCGATCAAAACTCTACAAATAAGTTGAAATTTTAATCCATCTACTGACAAAATTCTATTACATTCATACTAATTCAAAAGCCTATACAAATCCGAGATTGCCTGCGTAAGAGCTATTATTTATTTTATTTGAAATTGAAATGATAAAATAATCATAGGAAGAATTATTTACTCTTCATGAATAAGAATTAGGAACAATTTTTACTATTTTAGATGTTCAGTTTTGCATCTGGAATAAGAGGAGATGAAATTGTAGAAGAAACAATGATATTATTTAGATCTTGAGTTATACGTATTGAGGATAGACAATAGTAATTGTTGCATTACACTCTAACTGATTAACTGCATTTATTAAGAGGCGCCAATTGGTTGCGGAGAGTGGCGATTCTGACGGGATGGAGGGGCGGCTTCGGCTCGGCCAGTGTTGGTTCAGGGACTGTGAGTTCTGATTGAGAATTTATGGCTTTTGGGCCGGTATTGGCCGGGCTGGGGCCGTTTTCCCGTCGTGCCGGGGTGTCTTCTTGGCTTGGACGGGCTGTATAGTAGAGTGAATTTGAAACTGGCAACCAGCTGGTAGGCCTAGGCCCTTCATGGGCTGTTGAGCCAGACATACATACATCCAAGAGAAAGGAAAAACATGAAGAAAAGGAAGAGGAAAACGAGTGAATAGGAAAAGATGGAATATGAAGAAAAAGAAGCGGAGAGAAAAAGAGTGACAAGGAAAAAATACTAAACCGTCAAAAGAGCAATTTTATTCCCCTATCGTAGCGAACTTGGAAACCCCACAAATTGTTAGCGATCCGAACTGGAATGAATCGCAACTAAAATCCAGCCTCCAGCATTTTTCATTCAGTTTTCCACAGATTTTCCAGCCATTTTCACCTCTGTTACTGATACCTGCACTCATATTACACCGAATAAATTTTCCAGCTTGCCCGATTTTCCAAACATTTTTCCAATTGGTGTAATGTGTACCGGTGGTCGGATATTGGTATCGGAAATTTCGTTCTATTTACTTTGTAAATACGTCACTTTCAAATCATCTACTAATGTTTTCACTTGAGCATTATTTCAACCGCTTAATGAATCATACACTCATATAGACATTCATTCACTAATCTACTAATGTTTTAAATGTTTTCAATCATTATTCTAATCGCTTCCCCAATCATAAACTTTAATACTCATTTATTAACTCATCTACCAATTATTTTAATGGCTTATCCAATCATCTACTCATGCTCTCATTCATCAACTCATCAAATCATACTCTCAAATTATAGTCTCAACTCTTATAAGTCTAATTAATAGTATCACTCATTCTTAACTTCATAGTCATATCTCATGCTCTCATATCAACTCATCAAATCATACTCTCAAATTATAGTCTCAACTCTTATGTCTAATTAATAGTATTACTCATTCTCAACTTCATAGTCATATTATAATTACCTCATGCTCTCATCCATCAACTTATCAAATCATACTCTCAAATTATAGTCTCAACTCTTATAAGTCTAATTAATAGTATTACTCATTCTTAACTTCATAGTCATACTCTCATATTTTCAGTATCATACTCTCTTCAATCGTAATCATAAACACCAGATACTATACTGTAGCCAAATAGGCTCATACACATTTATTAAATGATTTACATTGGAGAGTACAACAGGATTTCTCTCAAACCTGTTCCTCTTCCAATTTATACAAACTTTTATACAAAAAGTAGGTAATCTTATCCATTATCTATCCAATCATTGATTTTCCCTCACAAAACAAAAGTAAAACAATATTTTGAATTATGAATTAGCACACAATGAAGTACCAAGAAATATCTCCAAGTGAGGAGTTCAATAATTATAAAAACTTGTTCATTGTGTCTTCAAGGGTACTAACAATGAATTAGAGATTAGAATTGTAAATCACAGTACCCTTCTTGAGTAGTTGTGTTGGTGATATTGTGATCCTTTTTTCTTTTTTTCTACCCCTTTCTGCCTTTACAGCGTAGGGGTGATATTGTAATCCTTGTTCAATAAAACGACAAGGTAATGTCAAAACACGGATCTTTGAAAAATGAGATACCTGTTCTGGGTTCTACACCATTATAATTCTCTGGTAAATATCACATAGTAAATTCCTCTCATAGTGCATAGTTATCAGTAGAAAGAAATAAAAATCACGTACTCTTTTAAAATCCTAAGTACTGAAACCAAACATGTTTGATGTAATAAAATTTTCAAATATTTGAAAAGGATACGTGATTTTTCAATCCTAATTTTGAAGTAGCCTTAATTGTGAATTTAAATTTTTCACAGTTATTTGTTTGTTTTTCATAAATAATCAATGAATTGTTGTTGAAAATATAACTGTTCTATTCTAAATTATAGATATCAACTATTCTCGAATCCTCCCATCCTCAAGTCCCAACCCATCCATCTACCACCTTGTTCCTAGTCTGTGTGCTATGCTCAATTTGTCAACATTGCTCTCAATAGTGAGCAGCAGACTACAATAAAACAGAAGACCCATTCAATTTGAACCGATCTTGGAACATCACCCATTCCGCACAACTCTGGAACAATGGCAACTCTATTATATCTACTGCTCTATGCTACCCACTGCTATATAGTTAGCGTAAACTGAGGAGACACGCGCTTACAATACATTTTACATTAAACGACATGCCTTCTCAACTTATGCAAAGTATACTCTAATATTATTGTATTGCTCCTCGTTTCTACTATGTACTATGTAGCCTATACTATGTACTTTACCTCTATTTCATGCTTATGTACTTCTCTTATATTATGGCTGTCGCTAGAAGATCAAGCGGTTTCCTAGCTAATGTAACCCACTACTATAATAGAACACATGAAAGTAGTCAGACGGAAACTGGAACAACAGTGTCCCCTCTAACAAACGAATCAGGTGTATTGAATTAATCAATCATTTATTCATTAATAAACAATTACAATGATCTAAAATAATAAATATTATAATCTGAAAGAGAAAAACTAGGCTTAGCCTGTACTATTTCTCTTTCAATTTCAATTGGTAATGATGTCTAAAAGGTTATGTGTATATCACGCACTTCAAATTTCTGGCCCGGGAATACTCACAAGAATAATTCAAAAGTAAAATCAATTTTGAATTTGATAATGTTGTTGGAAAGCCGAAAAATCACTTTAAAACTTTTTATAAACATATTATGAATGATTCTTTTTACATAATCAGCAGGGCCCTCACGTGGTGTTTTGGCGCCCTGTGCGAGATACCTGCAGACCCCTCCCCCCACCACCATTACCAGACGGATGTAATCCAATATAATTATAGAAAACAGGCATATTCAAAGCCCAACATGATTGAAGCTTCCATGGATTTTCACAGTTTTCTCATTTGCAATAGCAATGTTGGGACCTGATAATAATAATGAATTCCAATGTCTAATCTATTGTTCTTTATTTTCATGTATTATTGGATTGGATCGAAGCTCCGCCCACTATGCGCTCTGATTGGCCATCGACATCGGTTCTAAGAGTTTCCAAATTCAATCAGTAGATGGCAGCAGTTGTCAGGTGATGTTTCTTGGCCACGCCTTCACGCCCCTCCTGCTCTTTTCTGATTGGTTTTAAGTGTTTCGTAACTTCTGCCTTAGAAAATGGCTGCTAGCGTGGAAATGATGGATGGTGTATCATACACATAGCATAACGCTGATTGACTATTCACTATGTTACGCTAATATCACTGGCGGCTCGTGCCCACAAAACAAGTGAAGTTCTGTACAGTAAAAGATACGGGCACTTCACCTGTTTCGTGGGTACGAACCGCCAGTAGGTAATATGATATTCATTTACTCATATATTAAAGCTAGTAAAATGTTATGAAGTCAGTACATTCGAAGTACTGAATCGTATATAATATAGGAATTAGAATAAATTCCAATCACTGCCCACGAAATTGGTGAAGTGCCCGTATCTTTTACTGTACAGCACTTCACCTGTTTCGTGGGCACGAGCCGCCAGTGATTCCAATACATAAGATAAGAATACATGGAGATACGATAAAACACACAAAAAAGTGAGAAATTTAGTTGGAAGTCTTGATTTTTCCGCCAAGAGGAACTGTATTTGTGTTCTATGATTTGTAGCGGAAGTTCATAATTATAAATAAGTGATTATGAACTTTCACTACAAATCATAGAAATATGATATAATGTTAATAAATCATAATATGATATAACCAATTATACCTTGTATAGATTCAAGTGAAATTTACTTCTCAAATAGGAACAAAAATGTTCTAAGGATTGAAATTTTTAAAATTCCCAGTTTACCACGGCGCCCCCTTGGCCGCGGCGCCCTGTGCGGTCGCAAACTCCGCACCCCCCACGCGAGGACACTAATAATCAGCTGATTTGGAAACGTTGCATCATTGGACTATTTTTTCCGTTTTACTATAACAGCTGATGTAAAGAAATTACCGTCTCTTCCGATTTTAAAAAAACATCTTCCAGGCTTAGCTTAATGACAACAATTGACAACATCAGCTGTTGGAGTGCAGAGTTGACATTGGGTTGGAGTTGTCATTAGCTATTCTTAGATTATGTTTTTGAAATCGAAAGAGACAATAGATGCTTTACATCAGCTGTTAGAAGGTTACATCACGTACCTTCAAGAAAACTATAATGTTCAGCTGAAGCAATATATTTTTTTAGACTTTTCAGCTGAAGCAATATATTGAATTAATAACATTTTCTGATTTAATAGTATTTTCTGGGATACATTTTGTATTGTCATATCACATTTCCATTAGAAGGCCAGATGAGCGAAACATCAAATAAAAACTTATTGACAGCTATTATAGCAACTTTAATAATCTATACATTAAATATAAGCCGCGTATCGACAGTCCGAGGCATGTGCTACGAATGCCTCACTGTACAGTCTGTTGACACAAAAAAGAATACTACTACTAGTCTACTATCTACCGCGTATCGACAGTCCGAGGCATGTGCCACACATGCCTCGGACTGTCGATACCGGGTTTGCTAGCAGCGAGGCAAACGCCGCACACAATTCGCAGCGAGCAGTGCCTGTTGCCTCGCAACGCACAACGAACAATTCTACAAACTAACCTCAAAATTGTACCCCATTCTTATGCATTTTTGTGATTAAGAATTCTATTTGGGTGCAGAAGGTTCTAATAGGCAATAATAAGCATTGTCTTGAATTTTTATCTACTAATTGAGCACAAACTAACCTCCAAAGTCCAAATTATCAATTGTCAGAGCTTAGTTGCTTTGTCTCCCACTTGACGGCGCTAGTCAATTTGTTCGCGTGCTCGCATTTTTGGTTACAAAAAATGCAGATTTTTTATTATAATTATAATTATATTCTACACTATAATTATAATTATTTTTGATTATTTCAGATTATATTCACACATATGCCTCAGCCATGAGTTTATACTTTTTTTGCGTCACCAGACTGTACTGCGAGGCATTCGTGGCACATGCCTCGGACTGTCGATACGCGGCTATACTCATTCGTCTACTACAAGTGACAATTAGCATAGTGACTTATTACCAATTTCACTACCCTTTCAATACATATATATTCATAGATACATGTATATTCACTCGTCCGAAACACGATACAATGAATGAACGAACAACAATTTTCCAGCTTTATTCAAAAGAGAAATCTCGCTTAAACGTCATCCAAGCCATAGTATAGTCTGTCCAAGCAAATAAGAATTTCTGGCAAGATGGAAAAATGACTCCAACTCGGTCAATATTGGTTCGAAAATTATAAATTAATTCTTAAATTGTAGAAAACATTCTGCTTTACAATGTGGGACTAAATTTTGTATTTTCGAACCAATATTGATCGAGCTGGAGTCATTTTCCCATCTTGCCAAAGGGTCTTCTTTGGTTGGACAGACTATAATAATACATGAAATAGACAATATACATGAGTACGGTGTTATAACTGTTGTAGGTGGAATAAGAGTATTGTACTTCACTGGCGGCTCGTGCCCACGGAACAGGTGAAGTGCTGTACAGTAAAAGATACGGGCACTTCACCTAATCGGTGGGTACGAGCCGCCTGTGATTGTACATAGTAATACAGGTTCCAATGTCTCTTGCGCCAGCCAGTCCGGTTTTGATTGTAATGCAACACAATGCACCCTGTCACACAGAGCGCTCCAAAATGGCGGCGAATAACTGCTACAATCGAATGACAGTCATGAACAATGGCAGTGATTGTCGAGGGTAAAGAGAGAAAGAGAGAGAGAGATATACAGAGAGAGAGAGACGAAGAGAAAGAAAGCGAGAGAGCTAGAGTTAGAGTGAGAAAGATTTAGTGGAAGAGAGAGCTGGTGAAAGAAAAAGTGTGAAAGAGAAAGATTTACGAGTAGTAGGAGTAATAGAATAAATGAGAGAGTGAGTGAGAGATGAAGAAGGAGAGGAGAAGAAGAAGAGGAGAAGCGGCAGGAAGAGAGAGAGAAAGATCAAGTAAAGGAGTTATTAGAAAGAGTGAGAGAAAGTGATGAAGGGAGAAAGAGTAGAAGTCGAAAAGTGGAAGAGTGATTCGATTATTCACTTTATTCGAGTAGAGTACAGCATTTATAACCTTAAATCCTAGATTGCGAAGATTAAACATGAATTTAAACCCTGATACGTAGTGAACTTGCTAAGTTACAGATAGCGCTCGCCTCCATACCCTCTGTCAGTGTAAGCTGAGACAAACAGGCTCGCTTTGCTCGCCTGCAAATTCGGCTCAGAAGGGATTCAAAATTCATTGAACACAGCATTTCTAGACCTAATCTGGACCTGTTTGTCAAATTACAACATTTTCTACCTATTTATTCCCGAAAAATTCAAGAAAAGCTCCGAAAATTCCGAAAAAAGTGAAACGCTAATATTGAGCGTAACCTTGGGAAGTATATCGGACATAGTTTGAAACTTGATTCAATATCTTCCAAATTAGTTCATCTATAATCTCGCTGAACCATTGAATTTACAGTAAGAATTGGTCGTATGAAGGCGGAAGATATGCAACCCGCAATACATCTTCAATTTAAAAAATACTGATAAGTGGCGTAATCTTGAACGGAATTAAAAATATTTTAACACAACATTCCTAGACCTTGTCTGATTCTGCCTACCAAATATCAACATTTTCTACCGATTGGTTCTCGAAAAACTTGAGAAAACGCTGAAAAACTTTAATATTTTGCGTATCCTTGGGAAGTTTCTAAAATTCGTTCTTAGTGCGCGTCTAAACGTCCAACTGAACATGCCTGCCAAATTTGAACGCATTCGGTTCAGTGGATTTTTAGTTCTGGTGATGAATGAATGAATCAGTCAGTCAGTGCCATTTCGAGAAATGATAGAGAAAGATCTGGTGAGAGAGATGGAGAATAGTGAGAGAGAGTTAGTGAGAGAAAGAGTAAGAAACAAATAGTAGAAATCAGAGAAGAGAAGTGAAGGAGTTTGAGGAAGGGATTGAGAGAGAGAGAATTGAAAATGAATGAAAATGGAATAATCATAGGAATAACTAGGATCTCGAGAAGTTTGATGAACAAGGGAGCTGGGAGAGGAAAAAAGAATGATGGATGTGAAAACGGAGATTTGAAATAAGGAGCAGCGAAAGAGAAAGAAGAACTGGAGAAAAACGCAAAACAAAAAAGTATTCGAGAGTTGTGAGCTTTTGTTTTTTGTCAGTCAGCGTGAAGTCTTTAATTGTTTCAAATGGTTCGGTTCAATTATCGAGGAAGCAATTGCCTTTTTCCTCCTTTTCTCTTCCTTCTCCTTCCCTTCTCCTCCATTCATTCGTCTTCTCATCCCCTCTTTCTTTCCGTCATCATCTTTCTATTCGAAGAAGCCAGACAAAATACGCTATGACGTCATAAGTCTATGTTTCAGTATTTCCAATCAGCAATTTATTATTTCGGCTCTCTTTCTCTAGTTTCCATTCTTTCTCTCACACACATACTTTACTCACTCTCTCTCTCTTTCTCACTCTCTCTCTCTCACTCTCTTACACATTCCCTTCCTCTTTCTAAATGTGGTCTTTATTCCACTGGCGGCCCGTACCCACGAAACAGGTGAAGTGCCAGTATCTTTTACTGTACAGCACTTCACCTGTTTCGTGCGTACGAGCCGCCAGTGCTTTATTCTGCATCCTATGATAATCAGGCTAAACATGAATATGAGTAAGAAGAAAATTTTCACTTTGTTTTCAAAGAGTCAAATATTGTGAGAATTTTGATTCAACTTGCTTCTTTCAAAATATTTTATACTAGGCCTATTTTGTGAAAATTAGTGGAAATATGTGTGAAAATTTCATAACCCACCTTTAATATGTTTGCTCACTTATTCTCACTTTCATCTATAGTCCATTCAAGATGGCTTGAGACGAGATAAACAAAAGCTCTACATGTGTATGTGTGCGACTGGAGTGGCTTTGTTTTAGCCACGACATAAACAATTCACAGCAATGCCAAAATCCCGAATTTTGCTGTCGGGACTGTAACCAAAACATTGACACAAAAACTTTTACTATAAATGTTTGTTCATTTTAGGTTCATGCAGTCGAGAGACAACCGAAACAAGCAATTTCCCAATCAGTATCTATAAAAAAGATTACTTAAAGATACTTATTCTGAATTGCCTTCAACAAAATTCGGGATTTCGGCATTGCTATAAGTTGTTTATGTCGTGGCTAAAAGGAAGCCACTCCAGTCGCACACAAACACATGTAGAGCTTTTGTTTATCTCGTCTCAACCCATCGTGAATGGACTATAGGAGTTATACTAATGCAAATAAATTAAAGATGAGAGATAATCCTACCTCCTAGTAATCACTTACTTTGATATAGCTCTTTTTACACTTATAGCTTTTTTATCCACATCTCACATCATATTATTACAGTATAAGCCTTCGTATTCTCACTTTTTTCTAGGAGTTATACTAATGCAAATTAATCAAAGATAAGAGATAATCCTACCTCCTAGTAATCACTTACTTTGATGTAACTCTTCTATTTCCCTAGAATGTATACATTTATACAAAATACATTCAGACTCGCTCAATCCAAAACATTAAATAGATTCAAGCTAGCTTTGTAGCTCTCTTATTTCTCTGAAATGTATACAAAATACATTCAGACCCGCTAAATTCAAAATAAATTCAGACCCGCTCAATCCAAAATAAATTCAGACCTACTGAATTCAGAATGAATTCAGGCTTGCTGAATTCAAAGGCTTTCAATTAATTACAGACATCATTGAGCTACGAGCAGTTGAATTCGTGGAATTCTTTCAAGCTGCTTCGGTCGACTGATTTCAATGCTTCAAAGCTCTCGCCATCACTGGCGGCTCGTGCCCACTAAACAGGTGAAGTGCCAGTATCTTTTACTGTACGGCACTTCACCTGTTTCGTGGCCACGAGCCGCCAGTGCTCGCCATTGACAAAGTTGCCAGGTCACATTGCAATTAGTACTGATGAATGATGTCCATTAATAGAATTGTTTCCTAGGGTTGTATTGGATCATATTCCCACATTTGAAAAGAATACTTATTAGCAAAGAAATGTTATTGATCATGAGGTCGTTCGTTATGTGTAGAAGTCATAAATATCATAGAAGTACCTTATATTCAATGTTTCTTTTTTTTTTTTTGTTAAGGGCTTTTCTCAATGTATGTTAATGAATGGGAATCGAATTCAAAGTATTATTAGTTGAACACAACATGTTTTACTCTCCTTAGAGGCATTTTCAAGTGAAAATTGAATATAAATACTAGAGAGGGTACTGTCAGCTCTATTCTTATTTATTAACTTGAGTACCTTATTTCTATATTCATTCAGTATTCATTACATTTGCGGATGAATCTCTAATCATAAGAGTGCCTAATTTGTAGAAATCAGGTTGTTTATACAGTAGTTGTACGTAAATGGCTCATATCAAATCAGGTTCTTTTAAATGAAGGGTATGTAGAAAACTTGGGTCATACTTCTTCTCCATTATAGAAAACAATTTCTCCAATTAAGATCTGGAAACTATTTTGATATCTTAGTGTTATGCTCACTATAGTTCTACGCCAAGGCGTGGGTGAAGAAGGATTGATAGGTGATGAAGAAATCAATAGGAATTCATTAGAAATTGATTTTGAAGATAAATAAAAGCGGTTATCTTCCATTTATATTGTTAAGAGTTGACAATTTTTATATATCCATTTAAAGTGAATATTTTAATGTAAAATTTCATCATCATTCACTTACTCACCTCTGCTTGAAATACTTGCTATCAAGTCGCAATTTTAACAATAAATGAATTTTGAAAAATGTCCTACTACTTCTGATTTGCTGAGCTGTAAGAATTCACGATTTTGGCTTGGAATCTTAAAGCTCTTTCCAACAATCATTCTAATTGGAAACAATTTTAGTGTAGTAATTGTTCAGCCTCGTCTCCCATTGGCCAGCTCCTTCCAGTGGGAGTGACTGGTCTCGTCCAATCACAGAGCTTCTACGTATCAACACAGTTCACGTTGCACCAATCACCATTTTGATTTTAAAGGCAGCCATTTTCCAGAACATTGAGTTCATTTTTCTTGGCCTATTATTTTGTAAAACAGTAAGCATGCAATTGCATAATGCTAGTTTCAATACAGATAAATGTTTTCGAGTGGATTCCAAACTGTAAGGATTTCTAGAATTTTTCTAGTAATTTGAGAGAAGGCTAATTATGAATTGAAAGACATCGGAAATTATAATAGGACACATGATTTATTATTGCTGAGGATTTGAATTAATAAGCGTATCACTTTTTTGAAGTTTTTTTTCAGAGCTAGTGTGATCTGACAATACGAAATTTAGGCCTATCCCAAAAAATCGATTCTCTTCCACAATACTCTCTTTATACTACAAACGTTCACTAAGATTACACTGGGGGCTCGTGCACACGAAACAGGTGAAGTGCTGTACAGTAAAAGATACGGGCACTTCACCTGTTTCGTGGGCACGAGCCGCCAGTTCTAAGATATCAAGCAGATATTTATATCGCGTGAGCTGAGAAGGCACCTAGTTACAATGTAAAGTATATTGAAACTGCGTGTCTTTATAGCTTGGCTAACAAAAACATCCATCCTTTACTATCAAGTTAACTCAAACTAAACTCTTTGAACTTATTCTATTATCTAGTTTGTTGATCGAAACAAAGATCTTTCAGCTTGTACTTCGATTAAATGCAATTTCCAAAACTTGGGCATTGTTATCCAGCTAACAAAAGCTTGCAAACTTCTGATAGAATTTGGACACTTGAAAGCATTGAATATCGATTTACCGGACAATGTATATACCTATATTCTGAGTATCACATATAGCTGACGCTAAAAAGTTAGGCGGTTTCGTCTGCTCCTTGTGCGTTCCAACAGATGATGTTGCCAATTACAGTTCTCATCTAGCTATGCCTAGGTGATGATTTGGAATAAAAAGAGACAATAGATGTTTCACATAATTTGTTTAAAATCAAAAGAGATTGATTTGTCGACAATAGATGCTTTACATCAGTAGTTAGTGGGTTACATCATGTCTAAGGGACAGGCAAAACCAGCGAGAATGGAATATATTCTATTATTCTTTAATATTTCTATATTCTATTCTCTCTGGGCAAAACCGATCAAAATTTTGATGTCAGCTATAATACTAGTATGTACTAGCTTTGTGTATAAATAGGCTACTTTGCTCACTTTACTAGATCTGTTGACTATTCATGCATTTTGTATATAAATTGTGGTCACTCAGTTCTATATAATGATTTCATAAATAAAGTTATTGTACATATAATATATACATAGCTTGCTATATTTCCATGTAAATTATTGGCCATACATAGTTCACAATAACAGAAGATAAATCATGATATGACACAATCCGACAAGAAATTTACACACATATACGCATTACCAATGCTTGGTTAATATAAAGTCTGTTCAAACAAAGAAGAGCCTTTGGTAAGTTGATAAAATGACTCCATCTCGGTCAATATTGATTCAAAAACTACTGATTTGGTCTCAAATTGTAGATCAGAATGTCACCTACAATTGAGACCAAATCAATAATTTTTGAACCAATATTGACCGAGCTGGAGTCATTTTCTCATGTTGCCAGAGGCTCTTCTTTGCCTGGACAGACTGTAGTCGAGTATTAATTATGATTCACAGTGGTTAATTCAGCCACCCTATATTATTTTATAAGCACACTTACGCGAGACGTTTTAATTACTTTGTCTCATGTAATCGTCAATAGAGTACTTTAATTCAAATGTTTTATCAACAGAAATATTTATAATTCCATTATATAAAAGTATAAAGGATTAGTTCTATTATGCTCCATTAGAATATACATGCATTATATAAATTTCCTATACTTATTTATCAGTCACCACATATATATAAAATAAACATGCTTAAAATATTTCAAGATACATAAGAGTTCTATATATGCTTACTATAACCATATTAAGGACACTCAATACATGAATCTACTAGCTCCCTATATCTATATTCAGTGCACTCAATACATGGAATAACTAGCTCTCTATACCTGTATTCAGTGCGTCCCCAGAGTAACCACGCTCCATCTGTTATGGTCTATCCCAAGAGTCCCCTAGCGTATTCATCTAGTCCTTTAGAGAGTTTGAAACAAAACATCCTTCTAGCCAAACTTGCAACGACAAAACATTGGTCCCAAACCGCCAAACTTCGTCCCAAACTGGACAAAATGTTCTAATGGCGTTTAACATGGACTGGACAGCGTTGTTTATGGAACTTGGAGAGTATAGACTGTCCAAGCGAAGAAGACATTCCATCAAGATGGGAAAATGACTCCAGCTCGGTCAATATTCGTTCAATAATTATCAATTTTGTCTCAAATTGTAGATCAGAATGTTTTCTACAATTTGAGTTCAAATTTACAATTTTTGAACCAATATTCACCGAGCTGGAGTCATTTTCCCATCTTGCCAGAATGTCTTCTTTTCTTGGACAGACTATACCTAATTCTATTGGGTTGAATTTATGATGGCTTAGTGGGTATTTGATGGTGGGCTGTGGGTTGAACTTGGTTTAACTAAACTACAGTAATTTTGATTTCACGTTGTTAGGGCGTTGTCTCAATATTTGTAGGGAGAATCAAGGTGATTAGATCTAATCTAATTACTTTGGGGAAAATGGTAGATAGAATTACTATCATAGTACCTTCTAATTGAATAAGAATATTCAAGTACCTTCTAAGTGGGTTTTAAGCTGATATTTATTTTATTAGATTTCTACTTTTCTTGCAGATTTGACGTCTAGTGAGATCGGACTCCCCAATAAAAATGCTGACCTACTAAAAATTAAGAATTTATTGAATCACGGCTAACTAAATTCAGTACCTTCTAAGTAGTATTTAAGCTGATATAACCTACTAACAATGCTGACCTACTAGCAATAAAAAAATTTGTGGAATCACAGGCTTTCGAAATAACGCTCGCCTTCACATGGTTATATGTACGATACACTTGATAATAGTTATGAGTTGGATATAATTGAATTGAATTTATCACCAAAGAATACATCGTATACAAAATACAAAAGTACTCGATTTTAAAACTTTGAAAAATAAAAATCAAGTACAAACATCAAGTAACACTAGTGTGAAATGAAAATATTTAAAAAAATTGTTATTTTTAAAGTTATTAAAGTAATTTGATTGTTATTTTTTCAATTTTCGAAACAAATACAGTATCCCTAAGAGACAATAAGTATTGGATAAAAGAACTCGAGTAATGATGCAGCTAATTTTGACTGTACATGGACAGTAATTTTTGGCAAAAATCACATTGATTGATAGTAAATTCAAAAACATTCCAATGCAATTTCCATTTGGTTTGTAACAGGCAAGTCTTTGTTCTACTTTTAATGTATGATGAATGCATGATACAGTACAATGCAATGTATGATGCAGTAGAGTACTTCTGGACAGAATAGGAAATTCGCAAATGAAACCTTTCAAAAGATGACGTGAGAGATGACGTCAGAAATAACCGAATGATAGAACTGTCAATGATGACATTCATCGACCAATCAGAATGCACACTATTGCACACATTGGTGATTTGATTCAATTTCAGTAAACGAATGGAGCAATAAAGAGTAAAAAGAGAGAGTGCAAAGAGATATGGAGAAGAATGGAAGGACACACACATAAATACAGAGAGAGAGATTGAGAGGGAGAGAGAGAGAGAGTGTGTGACTTTGGATGAGATAAAGAGAAAGACGAAGAGAGTAAGTGTGTGGGAGAGAGAGAGTGTGAGAGAGAAGTTCTAGTATAGTCTGTCCAAGCAGAGAAGATCCTATGGCAAGATGGGAAAATGACTCCAGCTTTCTCAATATTGGTTCGAAAATTATCAATTTGATATCAAATTGTAGGAAACAATTTGATCTACTATTAAGACCACATTTATAATTCTTGAACAAATATTGATTAAGTTGAAGTAATTCTCCCATCTTGCCAGAGGGTATTCTTTGCTTGGACAGACTATAGATAGGTACCGTAAAAGTGATGCAGGAAGAGATTCAGATCTGAACATCAAATTTATGTAAATCACGATATCTTTAGGCTTTTTATAGTGATGAAATTTGAAAATGAGTCTATTAACTATGTCGTTTGATTGTTATAGAGAGAGAATCCACTCTCTTATAAGGTAGGTTAGTAACACTATAACACGTAATAGTAATAGCAACACGTTGTTGTATGGAGCCAAGGTGTATAGAATAGTGAGTAATTGAGGTGAAAAATGAAGCAGCTAGCTGGGAAAGCTATGATACTGACGTCACGGAGTTCCTCTAGTTAGAAATTTAACCTATTCTTGACGAAAAATCGTACGCTTTTTTCCAATTTACGAAATAAACGAATTGTTTAATAGATAAATTTCTTATATGAGCTTGTAGAGAATTTCAAGACCTACATTTTGGGTTGAGTGGGTTGACCTACCTAAGGTTGAGTGGTAGAAAGGACTTCCTAGTCCTAACTCCGCCTGATAAAGGATATTTTCATTTCATTTTGAGTGATTTAAATCTATATTTCACTCAGATTTAATATCAGAAAAAGTCCGTTAACGTGTCTCGGGAATTCTCTGCAGCTGGGCTGAATCAATCATATAGGATGATTGCATTCGGAAAAAAGTTTACGATTTTTCGTCAAGGATAGGGAAATCAATGTTAAATTTTTGACTAGAGGAACTCCGTGACGTCAGTATCATAGTCAGCTGCTTCACTCTGCCCCACCTCTACTATTCTATACACCTTGGCTCTATACAACTCTATGTTTCCATGTAATGTAGTCATATACCCCTTCGACATTTGCAGTAATAGAAACGTAGCTCAAGACTCACAAAAAATACTCCATTCAACAGACAACATATCCAAAAGCCATTGAATAATGAAAGACTTTGTAGCTCGGTACAGAACAACGGTAGCAAATATAGTCTGTCCAAGCAGAGAAGACATTCTGGCAAGATGAGGAAATTACTCCAACGTTGTCAATATTAGTTTAAACATTACACATTAGATCTCAAATTGTGGAAACATTCTGCTCTATAATCTGAGACCAATCTTTTGATTTTTGAATAAATATTGACCTAGCTGGAGTCATTCACCCGTCTTGCCAGAATGTCTTCTTTGCTTGGACAGACTAATATTAGCTGAGAGATGTTCCTTTGATGTTCGTTTCAAGAAAAACGGTGATTCGTGCTTTTGCCTTTCAAAGATTTAGGAGACGTAAACTACGATGGCGGTTTGTGAACGACTGTTTTTGATGCCCAGCTCTGTAAGAACAGTCGGAGAGCGGTCTGTAACAGCATAATTGAGTCGGAAAAAGCTCTGTTGAACCGTGTCGCTCTCGAAGACCGCTTCCAGACGACCCTAACAGAGCTGAGCGTCAATAACGTTTATTATTCAACCGCCAGTTTTGTTGGAGCTTTCTACTATCGGAGCTTTAGTCTGTCCAAGCGAAAAAGACCCTCTGGCAAGATGAGAAAATGACTCCAGCTCGGTCAATATTGGTTCGAAAACTATTGATTTGGTCTCAAATTGTAGATCAGAATGTTTCCTAAGATTGAGACAAAATCTATATTTTTTAACAAATTTTGAATCAGCTGGAGTAATTTTCTCAACTTTCCAGAGGGTCTTCTTTGCTTGTACAGGCTATACTTTGTTTCAAACATGTATAGAGGATGATCCCAGCTTCAAATGGAAATTCTTTTCTTTTCTTTTATTTTCCCTTATCCTCTACTACCTTTCAGGGAGGTAGTTTTCTTTCTTGTTCGCTGCATTTTTTAGTGATGTTCTGTAATTTTTTTTTGTCTACTTGTTCTCCAACTACTACTACTACTACTACTTTTACCAACTACTTTTCTGGCATACTACTTTTCTCCAACTAACATGTTTCACAAGATGAAGATGAACATTATTATATAATTGAAGATATGAACTGTGAAACCTTATCATGAACGCAATAACTTTTGTTTACTCTCAGTGCTCCCTTTGTTCTCCTATTCAACTGATGCTCATATTTTCTCAATTTTTGTGTTAGGAGTGTGATATTATATCGTTGTGCTTCCATAAGTGAAGGGCTCAGAGAAATAACGCACATAGTCCAAAATTTTCAAAATTGAGATTTTCATTGCAACAGTTGGCTATCATGCTATATAGTATTATTCCCAGGCAAAATCATTCAAAGATATATTGAACATAGTCCTAAATATAAGCAAAAGAAAGAAATAGCATTAGTATGATACATATTCTGAATAAATGAATAGAAATCGAAATATATAGTTAGATTATGTTATTATTTACCTGAAAATCCGATACCAGAGCTATTTCTTCACGATTGACCTGTATATATTACCATTTGAAACTTCAATTGAACATTCAATAAATATATTATACTTCTTTATCTCTGATATTATCCTATTATGTTCATTTAATACATCTCCAAGATATCAAAGCTGTTTCTCTTGAATTAACCAATTGATGTGCTCCAAAACATAAACATGTTAAACATAAAAAAATTAGTGATACTTTTTCATTTGTAAAATTCTTCCAATACGTTCATTCGATCAATTTTCTCCATATCAGAGCTAATATATTCCTCTTGAATATACATATACGGTTTCGAAGTATAAACATGTGAACCAAGGAATACAGCTATTGAGTAGGTATAGATAATAGTAGGTATAGGTATAGATAATTCAATTTCTAACTCTTCCAATCCTTTCAAACGAATATCCGACTGAACAATAATTATTCCTATTCGATAAAAAAGATTACAGCGCAAAATTCCAATTTAGGACTCGTCCACCAATCAACTCGCTTCGCCCAATGCATCCTAAAACTAGTTACATGTCTTCATACTTCTATACTTCATCAAATAATATAGTTATATGAACTCATACATCTGTATAACAATGGTATAGTTAAGATAGTATGAATATGGATATGACAGAATCCTATTTTCATTTGGATTCTTCCATGGTTATAGTCTGTTCAAGCAAAGAAGATATTCTGTTAAGATGGGAGAATGACTCCAGTTAAGTAAATATTGGTTCTGTAATAATAAATTTGAATTATAGATCAGAATGTTGTCTACAATTTGAGACCGAATTTATAATTTTTGAACCAATATTGAGCGGGCTGGAGTCATTTTCCCATCTTGCCAGAATGTCTTCTTTGATTGGATAGACTAATCTGCTGTTGATCCATTTTTGTACAGTTGTTAATTGAAAATCGTACCGGACTGACGACAAAGAGTTGCCGAATGATTAGAAAAAAGAGAGAAAGAATAAAGGAGGAGGAGAATAGAGGAGGAAGGGGTGGAGAGAGGGATGGAGATAGAAAAAATTATGATGATTGAGAGAGATAGAAAGAGGGTTAAGAGGAGAGAAAGAAAGTGAGAGAGAAGGAGCGCGTAGAAATATCTAGAATGAGATTTCAAAAATCCCAACATATCTGACAAAAGCAGAGATTGGATTTTCGGTGGCAGTTTCTCTAATCAAGGGGCATGCTTTGAGCATTTTTCTAATATAAAAATTCTGTTATCGAGAGCCAATCTGTATCCCTCCAAACAAAGTAGACATTCAGGCAAGATGAGAAAACGACTCCACATCTCCCAAAATTGATTCAAAAACTATAAATTTTAGTCTTAAACCATTGAGCAGAATGTTTTCTTAAATTTTAGACCAAATTCATAATTTTTGAACAAATATCGACCGAGCTGAAGTCATTTTCTCATTTTTCCAGAATGTCTTCTTTGCTTGGACAGGCTATAGCGACTTTGATTGATTATATTTTTCAGCTTTTGGGCTTGGTTTAGTACTAGAATTGGATTGGATTCATATCTGAAGCCTGATTAGTCTTTTGTAAGGGTATATGGGATTAGAAATTCTGAGGTTGGTTCTTATCTGTATTGAATGCAAGTTATTAAAAATTGGAGATAATATAATATGTAGGGAATATTAGTATTTGTGTTGATAATCTCATTAATTTGTTTAGGAAAAAGTGTTATCAAGAAGATTAGGATATTCACAATTAGATATGATTTATAAATATCATTATAGCATTAGTATAGTCCGTTCTAGCAAAGGAGACATTCTGGCAAGATAGGTATAGGCTTGAAAATTAAGTACTATTGGTTAGTACTATTACTTAGTCAGTTATTTACTATCACTATACTCTGTACATTGTCTCTGGTATGGGTGGAATGACTTCATCCAGGTCAATATCGATCCAATAATAATTTATCAGGTCTCAAATTGTACAGCAGAATGTTTTCTATAATTTGAGACAAAATTTTCAATTTTTGAACTCATATCGACCGAGCTAAAGTCATTTACCCATCATGTCCAATAAATTATTGAACAAATTCAGCTATCAATGCAACAATTATACTTAAATCCATACTCATTGATGCAAAATAATATTAAATAGGGTTTCATACAGACTACAGTGACTATATAAGTGACTTATATAGTGACTGTACTACAGGCAACTCGACCAGTGGCTTTGAAGGAAGTTCATCAGCATTAAAGATTTTCCACATTATCTTCTATTACAACAATCCTATAAAAAATATTTGTTTTTTGAATTCAATCCAAAAATAAAATATCTTGTCTTGGATCTATGAACACTACGTTAATAATATTACTGAAAAGTAATAGAAAGCCGAAAATTTTCACTATGACCTTGTACTAATTCAACATAACCTTGACTAATACTTAAATAATCCAACAAACCTACTTAATACTAATACAACATGACCGTTTCACTATGACCTTGACTAATACCAATTCAACATGTTACAAAACCTTTGTGATTCCAATCAATAAGTACACTCATCCCAGAATCTAATAATTGAAAAAGCACATACAACAGAAATGTACTGAGTAACAAATTCGTAGGAATGAAAAAAAGCCTTCAACCACAATTCAAACGCACAAGTGGAAAAATGTACAAGCCTTTCTGTTTGGTATTGAGGGCCGTTTATGAAATGGAAAATGGCCACTACAAACAATAGAATGTACCGAGACCACTTAACCGGTCTGTTCTATTCTATCAATCTCTTTCTCAATCATCCTCTTTCTTTTTCTCTTTATCAGTTCCTCTTTATATCTCACTCTCTCGCTAAGTCTCTTCCACTCTATCTATAACGCACAAGCAAACCTTTCTCTCTCCTCTATCATTCGCTCGCTCTCTCTCATTCCTCCCTTCGCTCTAACTCGCTCTTTTTCTCTTTCTTACTCACTCTCTTTCTCTCTATTTCGTTCTCTTTCTCTCTAACCTGTCACAGTTCGTTCTGTTTGATTCAGTTAAGCGCGCTTGATTAAAATTGAATTGGAAATCGAGTATTTCCTCTTCTTTTTTTCATTTCATTGTAGTCTGCCTACCCTTTGTATCATCTCTATTTTGCCAATTTATTTTTTTTCCACCCCTAATTCGGGGCCAGCGTCGTGCCAATCCGAATGGAAAGGGGAGAAGGAAGAGGAGAGAAAAGAAAGAAGAAGAAGAAACAGAGATAGAAGAAGATAGTGTGAGAGGAAAAGTAGAGGATAAAAGGAGAAAAGAGAAGTAGTAGAAGAAGAGTAGAAGAAGAGTAGAAGAAGAAGAAGAAGAAGAAGAAGAAGAAGGAGAAGAAGAAGAAGAAGAAGAAGAAGAAACAAAGATACAAGAAGATAAAGAAGATAGTGTGAAACGGGAAAGGGTAGAGAGGATAGACAGGGAAAAGTAGTAGTGGAAGAGGAAGAAGAGAAGAAGAAGAAGAAGAAGAAGAAGAAGAAGAAGAAGAAGAAGAAGAAGGAGAAGAAGAAGAGAAACAGAGATAGAACAAGAAAGAGTGAGTCGGAAAGGGTAGAAAAGATAGAAAGGGAGGAAGAGGACGAGGAAGAGGAGTAAAAGAAGAAGAAGAAGAAGGAGAAAAAGGGAGAAGAAGAAGAAGAAGAAGAAGAAACAGAGATAGAACAAGATAGAGTGAGTCGGGAAAGTGTAGAGACGATAGATAGGGAGGAAAAGAAGTAGTAGTAGATGTATAAGAATTCTTCTTCTATAGCAGAAGAAGGCGAAAAAGAAGAACAAGAGAATGACGAAGAAGAAGAAGAACAAGAAAGAAGAAGAAAGAAGAAGATTAAGAAGAGGAAGAGAAGGAAGAAGAAGAGGAAGAACAATAAGAAGAAGGGACAGAAAAAGATGAGTGAGTGGGGAAGGGCATGAAAATGAGAACAAGAGGAAAAGGTTAAGAGAAATGATGTTGAGGAGGAGGAGAAGGAGAAGAAGATGGAAGGAGGAACAGGGGGAGAGAAGAAGAAATGTGAGCTGTGAAAGGTGTGACAGGGAGAAAATAAAAACATTCGTTAAGGGTCGAACGAAAAAGCAGTAATATTGAGAGATAGTGACAAAACAGAAAGAACTAGAAGGAACAGAGGGGGAATGAGAGTGATAGAGAAGATGGAAGAAAGAAAGAATGAGAGAGAGTGAGAGAGAGTGAAAATGAAAACATTCAGAATGAAGAGACGAAAGAGAAGACTTCAATATTGAGAGGTAGTGACGTGAGTTCTGTTGTTGTTAGAGTGGGCCTGTAAACGGATGTGACAGTTGGTAAGGGAATCATTGTGTAGAAAGTAAATAGAAGGGAGAGAAGAAGAAGAAGAAGAAGAAGAAGAAGAAGAAGAAGAAGAAGAAGAAGAAGAAGAAGTAAAATAGAAGAACAAGCAGGCGGGAAAATGACTCCAGCTCGGTCAATACTGCTTCAAAAATAAAAAAAATCTAGTCTCAAATTGTAGATTACAATATTTCCAACAATTTTGAAACCAAATTTGATATTTTTTACAAATATTTTCCGAGCTGGAGTCATATCAGAATGTCTTCTTTGTTGGACATTACTACATATATAGTCTGTCCAAGCAAAAAAGAGCCTCTGGCCAAGATAAGAAAATGACTCCAGCTAGGTCAATATTGGTTCAAAAATTATTGATTCGGTCTCAAATTGTAGATTAGAATGTTTCCTGGAGCCATTTTCATCTTGCTAGAGGCTCTTCTTTGCTTGGACAGACTTTACCTACATCATAGGTACCGGAAGACAATAAACATAGATATAAAAACGAAGAATAGCATACTGACAAAAACAAAAACATAGGTATAACAATAAAACCCACCGGAAAACGCCTACTATATCTCCGCGGCGAGTTTCCCTTCTTCTTTTAACTAACGTTTTCCTCTTCCAACAATTTTTCTCTTTCATGTCGGCTAGCATCCTTCACAAATTTTCAAAGGGAGTGAAGCAGCATTGTTTCCTGTTCAGTTCCTGGTTCCATGCGTTCCTGTTTCAGTTTATTCATTCACAATACACATATTTTCAAGTTCATTCATTCACAATAGACATATTTTCAAGTTGAGTGCCGAATGAAGGCCTACTATACGGTAAAAAGCAGCATTAAGGTATAGATATACGGTACGGTAGCAAAAATTGGTCTGCTATTTATTTGTTATGCATTCCACAGTGGATTCGTTCCTTTGTTTCTAAATTGAATTGTTGTTTTGAATACTGACTTTTGAGAGTGAACGTTTTTAGGCTGTGATTTCCAGGGAAAAACGAAATGAAATCGTTTTTGTACGTATAAAGCACAGGTGAAACCAATAATTTGGGCGTTTTTGTTTGTCTCTTGTACGTGATGTAATCTACTAACAGTTGATGTAGAACATTAATGATCTATTTCAATTCCAAAAACATTATTTAGGACGAGCTAAATGACAACTCTGATTCACAATATCAGCTGTTGGAGCAGACGAAACCGCCTAACATCATGGCATCAAATATATTCTAGCCTGAAATTAGTTGAACTACATGTCAGTTAAACCTAAATCTCAGTGTATCATATCATGAAATACCATTATTTCCCAGGGACGTAAATTAAAGTTATGGTGCCGGTGGAACTTCCTTTTGGAACTCCCCACCGAATATGGCATAAGAATACATACACACATGTCAGGTCTTCGGAAAATCGGTTTTAATGATTGATTTACAGTTATCTAGCACTGGCGGCTCGTGCCCATGAAACAGGTGAAGTGCTGTACAGTAGAAGATACGAGCACTTCACCTGTTTCGAAGGTACCATTCGCCAGTTTCATCTAGTAAGCAGGTTGTAAAATTGTATTTTTTGAAAATTAATACATTTTAATTTTTCCAGATAATTAAGAAGAAAATAATAGAGTACTCTCCCTCACCATTAAGCAATTGGAACAGTAATTGCCTTACTGTAAAAAGGCCTTCTAATGGATCAAAATCATCAATGATGCGCTCAAAGGTTTACAAATTGGGGAAAAATCCACTAGTTGCGTGGGGAGGCTTTCCATAGAAAAAACTCACAAATTCTTTTCATGAAACACCCTTTCAAGGTTCAGATCAGACACGATCACTGCTAATTTTTCGTAACACGCCATTCGAATTCTGGCGGGAATGTAACGGATGTGTTTCGCGCCAAAAGTGCGCTTGAATTGGCGCACGATTCGAATTTTGGCGCGAGTGTGATTGGCGCCAAAACGACGTCTAAATGAGCGCGAATAATTTGCAGAACGGAAATTCTCGCGCGCATTTGTTCAACGAGACGGATTGATTTGTTGGCGGGAAAAAACGAGCGACAGGCTGGCCAACCTTTGAAAAGAAACTTTTTGGAGGGAAATGGCTGGTTGGGTTGGGCGGGAAAGAGTGGAAAAGCATTTTAAGGGGGATGAACGAAATAAAAATATAGTCTATCCAAGCAAAGAAGATGTTTCGGCGAGATGGCTGAATGCTTCCAGCTTAATCGATATTTCAGTTCAAAATCGAAAAATTTGGTCTAAAATTGTAGGGAAAATTCTGGTCTACAATAATTCTAGACCAAATTTATAATTTTTCAACCAATATCAACCGAACTAGAGTCATTTTACCATCTTGCCAGAATGTCTTCTCTGTTAGGACAGACTATACAAAGAGTGTTTGGTATAGTCTTTTCAAGCAAAGAAGACCCTCTGACAAGAGGAAAAAAATAACTCCAGTTCGGTCATTATTAATTCAAGAAAAAACTTATTTGGTCTCAATTTGTAGATCAGAATGTTTCCTACGATTGAGACCGAATCAATAATATTTTTGGATCAATATTGACCGAGCTGGAGACATTTTCCAATAATTCTAGAATGTCTTCTTTGCTAGGACAGACTATACGAAGAGTGTTTGGTAGTAGTGAAGGAGAAGGATGGAAGAAGAAGGAGGAGGAGAAGGAGGAGGAGGAGGAGGAGGAGGAGGAGGAGGAGGAGGAGGAGGAGGAGGAGGAGTGAGACATGATTAAGATAATTGACGTTTCTTTTATGTGCCGTACTCGTAACATAAATCAATGTGGACGTCTGAGAGGAAACTTTGTAGCTTTTATTTTTGTAGAACGTTTTAGCACTTTTATGTCGAATCGATGCAGTATTTCTATTTAGGTTCATTTTTATTCTAGACATTGACCTGAATACATCTATCACAAATGAAAATGAAAATTACTATATTGTTGCCAAGAAAAACTTCTATATCAGATATACTGGCATAGTATATTATCAGAGTGGCAATAGCCTAATTGTTTACACCTGATTTTTGGAATTTTCAAATAATTTCACCCCATTTGTATATCAATTTTTTACCCTTGTATCACTACCACATATAAAAATTTAGTGATATTAGAAGATTTCCTATTATATTTTCAGAGATGCACCCTCAAGTAGTATGAGAGTGTCTGGTTGCTCGGTGAGTGCGGTTAGTACGTGATTGTGATGTTAAGTCATGAACACCGTGATCTGCTTTTGGATGGGTGACCAAAATGCGATCGAAGCGAGTGGAAACCAACCTTATGGATAGTCTGTCCAAGCGAAGAAAACATATTCTGGCAAAATGAGAGAATGACTCCAGCTCAGCCAATATTTGTTCATAAATTATAAATTTGGTCTTAAACTTTAGATCAGAATGTTTCCTACCATTTAAGAGCAAACTTATAATTTTTTAACAAATATTAACCGATCTGGAGTCATTCTCTTATCTTACCAGAATGTCGTCTTTGACAGACTAACTAAACCTTCCTACCACGAGAGCCATTTATGCATATTTTTTTCATCCACAAGAGTAAAGTCATTCTAGACGTTTTACATGTGAGAATTTCGAGAAAGTTTCCGTTTATTCGTCACAAAGGTAAACCCTTCCAACATTGAGTATTCCAAAATAAATTCATATTCCACCATAAAATGCTACTGCAACAAGCACGCGCAATGTAAAACAAATATGACCAATGGGATTAAGCGATCACTACGCTTATCCATCGTACTGTACTGTAACGTGTCACAAAAACTTAACTCTATAAATTGCTATTGACAGTTTTATTGTCGAATGCACGCGCAAAAACTGAGTACAACTCATGAAAATTCATGACAAAATTTTTGTGTCCATTTTCCCAATTCACCCTTTATGTGCTGCCGCTACAAAAAGTCGTACACGCATGTTTGCGCGTGCGTGCGTTGATGCTATTCACTCACACATTTGTGAAGTACACGGGAACTTTACTTCGTAAAGTCCCGTCTGATAGATTATTTATCCGCGAATATTATCCGGCTATAATATGCGTTTAGTATTTGGATACATGATATTGTATAGATCAATACAAACATGAGAATCGTTGACATTACTAGTAACACATGTATGTATACTCTGTGATCTGTCCAAGCAAAGAAGACCCTCTGGTAAGATAAGAAAATGACTCCAGCTCGGTCAATATTGGTTAAATAAATATTGATTTGGTCTCAATCGTAGGAAACATTCTGATCTACAAATTCAGACCAAGTCAATATTTTTTGAACCAATATTGACCGAACTAGAGTCATTTTCCCAACTTGCCAGAGGGTCTTCTTTGCTTGAACAGACTCTACTCATATGATATCAGATACGATACAATACATGTATCATTGCATACCTTCGAGATGTATTCAACAATGGTGTATTTATATACACAACCCTTGAGAATGATGAATTTATTTGAGCTATATATACTGGACATAGCTCTACGTCTGCATAGTGTCGTAGATATAGTATAGCCGTAGTAGATAGATGTATACAAAGCTTATAATAATAGCTTCAAATAACTCTTATACAATATACAAGCATTACTTATATAATGTTTAGAATGATTTATATAGCACTGTATCATGAATAATTCTGTGAGCGCATGTCAAATCTTCAGCTAGGTTGTACTTGTATATAGTTATACAGAGTGAATGGTTGAATACAAAGTTTATGAAGTCCATCCAGTGTATATAGTTATAATCCATATTGAGATATACGCAGTCAACAAGTGGTCACATGAATCCATTCTGTTGAAAAGCCTCGAAATATGCGTCATGAATAACACTTTCACCACTGGAATTCCAATGAATTTATGCAGATACTGGTTCAGTCTGTCCAAGCGAAGAAGACATTCTGGCAAGGTGGGAAAATGACTCCAGCTCGGTTAATATTTGTTCAAACATTATGAATTTGGTCTCAAATTGTGGAGAACAATTGTTCTGATCTACAATGTACGACCAACTTCATAATTTTTGAACCAATATTGTCCGAGCTCCATTTTCTAATTTCGCCAGAATATCTTCTTTGCTCGACCAGACTAGAGATGATTATGAGATGAGAGAGAGGCTAGAGATGAGTGATGATTATGATGATGATGATGATGATAATCCTGGTAGAGTGGTAGGTCTGCCGATGATGGAGTTTTCCATGATGATGATGATGATAATTTAGCTGTCGATTATGATGTGGTTTTATGATAATGATGATGAAAATCAGGGAAAGTTTGCGGCTGTGTTGCGGCATTGAATATCGTACGATTAAACCTGGGTTGAACTAAATTAGCACAGAGAATTGAGTCATTAGCACTTCTTGTGAAAGTTGTAAGAGACTATAAATTGGTCTCGTGTGAGACATTGAACTTCTTCGAGTTATTCAAGAGCTTCAGATTTTTCAAAGAACAATACTATTACTTTCAAAAAAGTTATCATCTGCAATATTGATATAACTTTAATGTCTGTGTTTTCAACCCAATAAGTTATTGTCATTTCTTAAATAAACATTTTTTCTAGATCTTTTTAATATAAAGTTTATTATACAATTTCCCAACTACTTGTCTTGAACCAGCAAAGTGAAATTGGATAGGCCTACTCATTTATTCAGTTTTTCATGACGAACTGACATGTATAATTCACTTTTGAACTACAGTAGAACGCCGATTAACCGAATTGCCAATTATCCGAATCTGTCTTACGCCTAGTAATAAATTAAAAACCAGCGCTTCGGCATGATCGTAGCTTTTCTTACTTTTTTCGAATCGTTCTTCCTGTACTGTAGTTTGGTACATTATTTGTTTTGCTTTCCATATTAATATTCTACATCATACACTGTACTTTTCAAATTTAATAAATTTTATTTCAAGTTGAACTAGTTTTACTTTAATACAATTACATGTTCAATTATCCAAATTGATCCCGGTCCCAATTAGTTCAGATAATCGGCGTTCTGCTGTATTACTTACGACAATCAATTTGACTTACTCACGAATTGACTGCAATTTTGTAAGCTATAGTTCAAAATTGGAAAAAGTAATATTGAAATTAAGAGTAGCTTCATGCTTCAACACAGCTGTCGACATCATCGAATACTTGGCTCTAATAGGCTGACAACAGTTCCCACCTAAAGGAATCTGATTGGCTGAGTTCAGACACGCCTATTGGTGGGGAGGAGCATCATCCACTGTCAGTCTGCGATGGAGGGGAGTCTCAAATATCCAGTTCTGACTTGAAGGCCTCTCATTGGCTGAGTTTAGACACGCCTACTGGTGGGGAGGAGCAGCATTCACTCTGTGATGGTGGGGAACTTTCACTATCCGGTTTCGACTTAAAGGCCTCTGATTGGTCAAGCTTAGACACGCCTACTGGTGGGGAGGCGCATTATAAACTACCACTCCGCCATGAGAGGGATCTTGGAGTATCTAGCACATGATTACAATAAACATCAATTCAGTTTCATGGGTTGGAGAATACAGAGGAGGATATATCTCAATAACGTTACTTGTGTGTTTTTTATAAGTTTGAAAGAGATAATATGCTCCAAAAAAATCAACTCTATTGGTATTAGAATTTGAAATAGCTGACGGTTGTTATGAAAGGGTGGATATGAGAGAGAAAATGACTGACATACCCCAGCTTACTAGAAAAATTGAGCTGTATAGGTTTCATATATGACCAATCGAACATTATTTTCTGTTAAAACTTTCACATAACTCAAATCAAAGTACCCTTTTTTAAGATTTTTTTTTCACAACATGTTTCGGCGTTCTAGAGCCATTTTCAAATGTAGATAACAGTGAACAACATTAATATATTCTATGTATAATCTATTCTAATTAAACATAATGTATTTGATTTTAGCATAAATGGCTCTAGAACACCGAAACATGATATGAAAAATTAAAATATTTTAAAAAAGGGTAACTTTCATTTGAGTTGATCAAAAGTTTTAATGAATACAGTAGCCCTAAGAGATAATAAGTATTATTTAATATGTGTGAATATTCAATGATATGATTGATGATAGGCCTACACAATACGCATTGACAAAATATAATGATATTGTTAATAGAATAGGCCTATTGAAAATAATAATGATAATAAATATAAAATAAATAGATTTCCTGCCCTATAATTGGAAATAATGTTACATTATCTTCTTATTTATGCCTTATACCGGATAAATATTTCAAACCCCCTTCATTCATACATACTACTTTTGAAAGATCAAAATTATCTTTTCATAACTTTCCCATTCCACCAAACCAAAACTCCAACTTTTCAAACTAAGATTTCGCAGGTGCCGCTTTCCAAGCCTATGCGAAAAGCGACAAACTATAAACAAGATTTGCAACAAAGCACGCTCCTGAGTGGCGCGAGAAAATGCAAATTGATACAATAGAATAAATCCCAACACCTGCAACAGCCTGTACAAGCAGAGAAGACATTCTATCAAAATGGGAAAATGACTCCAGCTCGGCCAATATTGGTTAAAAAGTTGAAAATTTGGTCTCAAGTTATAGATAAGAATGTTTTTGAGAATTTGGAACCAAATTGATAATTTTTGAACCGATATTGTCCGAGCTGCAGTCATTTTCCCATCTTGCCAGAATGTCTTCTCTGCTTGTACAGACTACCTAGAGAGACGGATTAAGTTTATGGCACGTTTAATAAAGTCGGAAAAATTACTTTGAGAAAACTTGGAGAAAACTCGCTGCTTCAAGCCCCATATTTCCAAGTAGGGCTTGAAGGCTGGGGAAAAAATATTTTCCAGGATTAAATAATGATTTCCAGGACAACAGCTGAGTCTTTTGAAGGAGTGTCGTAAACTTTCATTACGTACTTTGTGCTTTATTTGAAAGTGTCAACTTATTTTTAAGTCTGAACAAGAGCAGTGTAACTTGTCTTGTTTCTGTTCATGTTCTATTACAGGAACAAAAATTAATATGGAGTTATTCAACCAATAGTGAGACTTTGAAGCATTGAAATTTGAAATATATCTTGAAACGCTTGAAGAAACCATAGAAGCTTAAATCATCAATAGGCCTATGCATCTAATTTGTAAGTTCCAATACGTATATAATGACTTTTCTAATATAATTAATTAGAATCTCCATATGTTTTTTATCTTAGATTAATAATTATTCAGCAGTTGGTTACTGCGATATCTGCTAATTCTTCCAACTTTTGTAATACTTTAAAAGCTCTTGAGAGCCGCTATGATAGTAACGCGCAATCCATTAGAAAGGCTATTTAAATACTTTAATGCAATATGGAACCACACTTTCGATTTCAATATAACTTTGTAATCATTACACATATTGTAATCATCACATAATCATATTCTCATAAAATTATCATTATCTTTGAAATTCTATCAATCATTGATTGGTTATTGATAAGCAACAATAATCAATCATCAATTGATAATCATTCAGTGAAAGTGTTTAAATTCATTTTTCATTGTCTCATAAGGCATAAAGATGATTATCATCACCTCAACATTCCCTTTCCCCCACGATATAGAATATGTATATTTTTTCATCAATCCAATTTTTACAGAATGTTCCGTATTCTGGAGAGTAATGACATCAATAAATTTAATTGATAAAAATAATATTCAAGGAAGCCTCAAATACAAAGAGACGACATCTCACAATATTCGGGAGATTCATATCTCCTGAAGATTTAGAAATGAGAATAGTCAGTCCAAGCAAAGAAGACCCTCTGGCAAGAAGGGAAAATGACTTAATCTCGGTCAATATTTGTTCAAACATTATAAATTTGATCTCAAATTGTAGAAAACAATTTTATCTACTATTGAGACCACATTTATAGTTCTTGAACAAATATTGACCAAGCTGAAGTCATTTTCCCATCTTGCCCGCGGCTCTTCTTTGCTTGGATGGACTACTTAGATGGAGTGTTGAATAGAGTTAAATATTCGCAATCGAAAGTTTTTTTTTAAGTTACCAAGGTTTAAGAGGTGAAAGATAAGAGAAACATGAAAATGAAAAAAGGAGAAATGATAAAGAGAAAAGGGGGAAAAGATGTCCAGAATATGGATTAGAAACTGGAGTATAAAAGAAAAACCAAAAGGTTGAGTCTCCAGAGAAGAGCAAAGCATTTCATGAAATTCAAATTGGCCAAAGCTCCGTCCCCGTGTTGGACCCCAAAAAAACAAACTCGGTATTATAAAGTGGTAGTGAAGGTTACAGGGGTGGCCGTTATAAGTTTAATAAAGCAAAATAACGAGCACAACCCCCACCCCCCCACTCATAACCCTCTAAAATCTCCAAGGATACGAAAGAAAAAAGGAAACTGAAAAACGAAAATTGCAACAGAAAATTTTTGCGTGGCGAGAATATTTTAATTCCGGAATTCAACTTTACTTTTCAAAGTGATGAATATCTGCTGAAAGACAAGAAGAAGAAGAAGAAGGAGGAGGAGGAGGAGGAGGAGGAGGAGAAGAAGAAGAAGAAGAAGAAGAAGAAGAAGAAGAAGAAGAAGAAGAAGAAGAAGAAGAAGAAGAAGAAGAAGAAGAAGAAGAAGAAGTAGATGCTGATGAAAAAGAAGAAAAAGAGTGTAGGGGTTTAGAGAGCTGTTATGAATATTCAAGCCCGAATCAGTGTTATAGTCTGTCCAAGCAAAGAAGACATTCTTTCAAGATCGAAAAATAATTCCAGCTCGGTCAATATTGGTTCAAAAATGATACATTTGGTCTCAAATCGTAGGAAACATTCTGATCTACAATTTTAAACCAGATTTCCAATTTTTGAACCAATATTGATCGAGCTGGAGTCGTTTCCCCATCTTGCCAGAATGTCTTCTTTGCTTGAACGAGTAAAACTGAGAGGATGCAGTCCCTAACTTTCAGAAAAGGATTTGGGTTATTAGTGAAAATAGGGCGAGCGGTGAATATTTTTTGAAATAATTTTAACCCTGCTTGTTAGGGTGTATTTACAATGAAAAAATTAAGTAAAAATAAGAATTTTTAAAAAATTAAGTAAGCAAGAATCTTTCAATGGTAGATTTTCACAATTCAGTGCTGGCGAATGAATGTTATAGTCTGTCCAAGCAAAGAAAAGCCTCTGTCTAGATGGGAAAATGACTCCAGCTCGGTCAATATTGGTTCAAAAATCGGAACTTTGGTTTCAAATTGTAGATCAGAATTTTTCCTACGATTTAGACCAATTTAATCAGTTTTGATCCAATATTGACAGAGTTTGTGTCATTTTCTCATCTTGCCAGAGGGTCTTCTTTGCTTGGACGGACTATACCTATGCTCAAATCTGTTGGGACAGTTTGCTATCAGTCTGCTCTCATAGTTTCTACTATTATGACACACCAAAGGGCACTTATATCAGTAACGACTTTCAGTCTGAAAGTACTGGAATTGTGTAAATGTCAACTATTGTAGTTTAATCGAAATTTATCAATTCTATCATGAATAACTCACCAACTGCAATAATAAATTTCAGCTGTAATGGCTCCTTGTTAGTTTGGTTCTGCTTTGCTCTGAAAATTTTCCAGTTCATTCAAAAATTCCAAAGTTTTTGAACATTTTTATTCAGTTTTTCTGATCAGATCTTCATTGTTAACAGTGACTTAAATCAAAATTAAGGATTTTTTAAAGTGAAAAGTGTTTTTCAAAGTTAAAATTTTAATGATCCATCCAACATTCATAACATTCATCATCCATCATCATTCATTCACTATGTAGCCTAAACATCATCATCCACTTATCACCTTTGCTTAAAATACTTGCTATCAAGTCGCAATTGTAGAAATAAATAAAAAACTATTCTCATAAACAACCAATATTATCGCACCACGTACACTAAATTGAGAAAATTTGGAATTTCAAAAATTAGAAAACAAAATTATCAAGCAAAAAAAGTCAAACAACTAAGTTGGATAATAATGGAGTACACTGGCGGCTCGTGCCCACGAAACAGGTGAAGTGCTGTACAGTGAAAGATACGTGCACTTCACCTGTTTTGTGGGTACGAGCCGCCAGTGGTAGACAAGAAGATTAAAATTTCATGAAGAGGCACATGCTATTCACATGAATAACAAGCGAATACTTCAAAAACCAGAAACAAATTTAGTAGAAAGAAACGTACCCCAGGAAGCTATAAACCAACGAAAAGAGAATAGTATTCAACGGAATCTATTCAACAACCGATTTTCACTCTTATAGAGATTGGAGCGACTTGATTTATATATCAGAGCTATTATTATTATTTGGGTCAAACCCAAAAAACCCTGTCAACCCATATAAATAGAGAACCAGGGTCGAAGAACAGGGAAGCGTATAATATATTGTCTGATTTGGAAAGGTTTTTGATATCATCTTACAACTCTATTTCATCAGTTGTTTTCTTCTATTATTTGTTTGGCAGTGTTTCTTCACCTTGTTCTTCCTCAAGTTATCCCATCTTCCTTCTTTTTTCTCAATATTCCTCCATTCTTATTGTTTGCATCTCCTTTCATCTATCCATTTTTCGCCCATGCTGATCAAATCCATTTTCAATTCCACTTTACTCAATTTTACAATTTTTTCCTCTGATAATTCTACTCTTTATTGCCTATTTTCCATTATCTTATTCATAAAACCTGAATCTATGTATCGTAGAATAGATGATGAAATAACAAATCTTAGCACTCTTTATGATGTGCCCT
This sequence comes from Sogatella furcifera, assembly GCA_017141385.1. NCBI lineage: Eukaryota > Metazoa > Arthropoda > Insecta > Hemiptera > Delphacidae > Sogatella > Sogatella furcifera. The sequence continues at coordinate 2,238,171 of CM029557.1, forward strand.
TTTACAATGGCGGCTAGTGCCCACGTAACAGGTGAAATGCCCGTATCCTTTACTGTACAGCACTTCACCTGTTTCGCGGGCACGAGCCGCCAGTGCCTTTTTAATAAGTGTGAAAGTGTTTGGATAAAAACATTCTGGAAGGTTTTAAGATTTCTGTAATTTCATCTATTAAACATGCATTGATAGCCCTAAACAACTAAATTCCTTTATGTATCATCCTTTTTCAAATTTCATATCTTTCTAACAATACGCCACTGGCGGCTTGAAGTGCTGTACAGTAAAAGATACGAGCACTTCACCTGTCTCGTGGGTACGAGCCGTCAATGCAATACGGATAGCTGACACCAAAAAGTTAAGTCAGCTTCGTCTGCTCCTTGTACGCTCCAACAGCTGATTTTGTCAATTAGAGCTGTCATTCAGCTAATACATCTGGATGATGTTTTTGAAATCAGAAGAGACAATGAATGCTCCACATCAGCTGTTAGTAGGTTACCTCATGTAAAAGAGACAAACGAAATCACCAAAGGTTTTGCTAAAGTCCATCTTGTATTTCTATCACCTCTCATTATTACATTCCACCTTTTTATATTCCCTCACTTTTTCCTTTATTACTTCTCTTCTTATTCCTCCACGTTCTCTATTCTACATTTTTCTCCACTAAGATGAATTATAGAGAAGCAAGAATCTTGGGGTACAAAGAAGTTAGCCGAGAACTACCTTTCACAATATTCTTTCTCTATTATCATCCTCTCTTTGTCTTTCTCTCTCTCTCTTATTCCCTTCCTCTTCTTCTCTCTTTGTCTTTCTTTCTCTCTCTTCTTCTCTTTATCAGTCTCTCTCCCTCTCTCGCTCTCTTCTTACCTCATAAATATTTCTCTGGAGGAGTAAAAAGCGGGTGGATAACTACCCGCCATGACTCATTTGCCCCATAAAACTTGGGCGACCATAAATAATGAATTTCCTCCGTGGTCCACACAACATATTCAGTGAGCTTTTTCGCCGTCCCACTTTTACACCACTTTTTTCCAACTTTTTTTAGTTTTCACATATTTGTCTCCTCAGCTCTATTCCTGTTTAGAAAGCCCTGCGTGCTTATACGGGAGAAATTTCTTAAAACTTGAAAATTATTCAAATCAAAGTACCCTTTTTAAAAAATATATATATTTTTCAAAACATGTTTCAACGCTCTGGAGCCATTTTCAAGTGTAAATAACAGTAAACAACATTAATCTATTCTAATTAAACATTGTATAATATAATATTAATTTATAAGTACTGTATTGGGAGAAATTTGGTACAGTTGGAATATTGATAATGATTGATTTGAATTTTCAAAATAGCTGAGTGGAGAAAAATAAATAAATAGAGGTTAGGACTCGTGCTACTGCAAATAATATTGACCAAAGCCTTGTTGAGTTGTGGTAGGCTAATGATATCATGGTAGTTATTCGTATTGAATGAAGAAGCAAGATAAATCTAAATTTATTGCTAAATTTCTAGCAATCATCCAGAAAATCCACTATATTTCAATTTAATTTGGAAAAATACTAGAAATATTCGCAATTCCATATTATTCATTTCTATTCTATACATATTCTTCCCCATTTTCTTCTTTTTTATTTTACTGATTCTTTATCTTCTTCTTCCCCATACACTTCTTTAATGTTTCCAAGTTTCTTCAATGCTTCATCCCACATTACTTCTCCTTCCACTCCTCTCATTCTCCAAGTATTTAGTTCTCAATCATTACACTTTTCTTCTTTTGCCTTTATCTTTTAATAATATACATCGGGTCGCCCGCCGTAAACCCGATCGGAATATTTTATTAGTTCTATGGCCGACAGATGAGAGCGGAAAAAGAAGAAGAAGAAGAAGAAGAAGAAGAAGAAGAAGAAGAAGAAGAAGAAGAAGAAGAAGAAGAAGAGAAGAACAAAGAAGAAGAAGAGAGAAGAAAAAAGAAGAAGAAGAAGAAGAAGAAGAAGAAGAGAAGAAGAAGAAGAAGAAGAAGAAGAAGAAGAAGAAGAAGAAGAACTAGAACAAGAAGAAGAACAAAAGAACAAGAGGAAGGAGAGGAGGAAAAGTAGAAGAGGAGAAAAAAGAAGAAAAGAGAAGAAGAAGAAGAAAGAAAAAGAAGAAGAAGAAGAAGAAGAAAGAAGAAGAAGAAGAAGGAAGGAAGAAGAGAAGGAAGAAAAGAAAGAAGAAGAAGAAGAAGAAGAAGAAGAAGAAGAAGAGAAGAAAGAGAAGAAAGAAGAAGAAGAAGAAGAAGAAGGAAGAAGAAGAAGAAGAAGAAGAAGAAGAAGAAGAAGAAGAAGAAGAAGAAGAAGAAGAAGAAGAAGAAGAAGAAGAAGAAGAAGAAGAAGAAGAAGAAGAAGAAGAAGAAGAAGAAGAAGAAGAAGAAGAAGAGAAAGAAGAATAACACTCGCGTTTCGGTTCAAAGTTCAGTGCATCTTTGATTTATTGTTGTCCAAATTCAACCTCGAAGTTCGAACCCGGCAAAAAGTGGAATTCAACTTCTGTGTGCAAAGTAGAGAAAAGCTAATAAGAAACGATCTTTTACTAGTTGGAATAAACTGAGTTTTGTTATTTATGACGAATATGTTCCCCAATTTAGTTTGAAATTTGATTTATTGTGCAGAAAGTTATTCTTGCTTGTTGAATCTTGTTATAAGTATTAAAATACATGTTCCTCAAGCTGGAAGGCAGGCATTACAACTACGGTATTATTCTCAAGTAATGAGAAGTGTAATGTTTACGATTAAATTATATTTCAAGATATCGAATATAATGTTGTTTTTTTTGCTGAATAGCCTCACCTTTGTTAGTATAATCTGTATTTCTCCGAAAGTTTTGATTGAAGCATCTTCAGTGCTCACCTGAAACAGAAACATAATAATTTAGGAAATATAATAAAGATTAAACCCATAGACATAAAAATGAACCTTTACCTACTATATAAACTCTTCCACCATGAATCGAAATAAATATGCATTACTAAGTTATTATAAGTTCCACGTTGTATTTCAAATGCATGATATGATAGAATTTTAATTTATTTTAAAATTCATTGACAGGATCCGACGTAGCAGTCCATGTATTTATTGTGTAATAAAACATTCCCATTTCTATTTCCGTATTTCCATTTCTAGTAGCCTAGGATATTAGAACGATTCTTGACACTCATAATTATTATTATAATATGAGTTATATATAATAATAGTATTATAATATAATTATTATTATCCAATATGTCAAGGATCTCCATACAATAACGTAATAAGAAAAGTTATAAAATTTAAATCAAATAAAGAAAATAATAACACCGAGATGTTGAATTCAAGAAGAAAATTGAAATTGAGAGAACCCACTTATTGGAAATGAGTTTCTCTAAAGGATAGCTTCACTTATCCAAAGCTGTACGACCATCAATAGTATAAATCAGCGTAATTTTCTAAAAATGATATACCATCCATCATTTTCTTGCTAGCACTGGCGGCTCTTACCCACGAAACAAGTGAAGTGCCCGTATCTTTCAATGTAAAGCACTTCACCTGTTTCGTGTGCACGAGCCGTCAGTGCTTGCTAGCAACCATTTTCTAAGACAGAAATCACGAAACACTGTCAACCAATAAGAAAAGAGTAGGTGCCCCAAGTCAAATCTGAAACATCACCCGTCAACTGCTGCCATCTATTGGTTGAATTTGGAAACCTTTCTAATCGATGTTCTCGGCCATTTTGATCGTAGGCGGAGCTTGAAGGCGTGTCTGTCCAATGGAAGTCGAAGCAAGTCATCCTATTGCTACTGCCATCTGCTGGCTGAACTCGGAGCTATTTCGAATGTTATTCAAGAGAGTTGGGTAGAGCAGTGAAAATGGCTGGATTCTTCAATTTGCTTGTTATTGAGTTTCCGATTTTTTGTTAAAAAATCTATATTTCCAATGAAATGAAATATTTTATATGATGATTCCCAAAATTTTTTGGGGAAAAATTTATTATTCCTTCCTCATGTGCTTTCAAGCAAACTAATCAAATAAATTAATCAATAATTATTGAAAATTTATTATTTTAATGATAAAGTACGGTAAATTGTAACAGTTTTGCTCAATGTAAATAGCCCTTAATTATTTTTTATTAATTCCTGTAGGCTTCTGCTTATCTCGTATCCAATACATAGAAATACGAAAAAATACATTGGAATGCAAGTTCCTATAATGCTTTTTGCCAGACCACATGCAACATTGGGATTGCTTATGAGAAAAATTCGAACATATTATATGTATTACAATATGTTGGATTGCATTCGTTTGGTAATGGGGGAACGCGCCTGCCATTATCTTTCACAGGGCGCCAAAAAACCACGCGAGGGCCCTGAGTAGATGATACGTCAATTATGATGGTAAAAGCGAAAATCTACCTCCTTTTTCAAATAATTTTGATGGCAAAATATTTGGAAGTGTGTGAATATTATTATTGTGAAAGAAAAACGTATCATTGCTATTTCCCCACACTAGTACTACAAAGTCCTGGATATGGAAAATAAGAGGAAGTTGATGAATGAATACACAAAGAAGGGGACACTCCACGCAATTAATTTTCAGGTAATTACTGCCAGCAAAGAAGACATTCTGGCAAGATGGGAAAATGACTCCAGCTAGGTCAATATTGATTGAGAAGTTATAAATTTGATTTGAAATTGTAGATCCAAATGTTTCCTACAATTTGAGACCAAATGTATGATTTTTGAACAAATATTGACCGAGCTGGAGTCATTTTTCCATCTTGCCGGAGTGTTTTCTTTGCTTGTACAGACTATAATTACTGTAAGAAAAAGAGCAGCCTCCCTCCACAAAAATCATGAATAGGAGCAGCTTCACACAATTAATTCTACATAATTACTGCAAGAAAGCTTCTCACAAAGCAGAATTTCCTACCATATTTCGTTGGATCTGGTTGTTTATCATTGTGGGGTGAAAAAAGGGAGAAAATTAATTCCATCTTTCAACAGTTGCAAGAAGAAATGGGATGACAGAAAAATGGTGACAAGATGGATGATGGAATCTGGACGAAATGAAGGAAGAGGAGGGAAGAAAGGGATGAAGAGGAATGTAGGGAGGGGAAGGAGGGGTGATTGGAAAAAGAGAAAAAAGTGAAATAAAAGGGAGTTAGGAGGTTGATGCAGAAGATGATCATGAGAGAGTATTGGGACGGGGCGCTACCTAACTGGCGGCTCGTGCCCATTAAACAGGTGAAGTGCCCGTATCTTTTACTGTACAGAACTTCACCTGTTTCGTGGGCACGAGCCACCAGTCGATTAGGAGAATGTGGGAGAATAGTTGACGATAAAAGGTAAGGTGGTTTCGTCTGTCTGTTGTACGTGATGTGACCTACTAATAGATGATGTGAAGCATTTATTGTCTCTTCTGATTTCAGAGATTCTAGATTTCATCTAGGCATGACTGAATGACAACTCTAATTGACAACATCAGCTTTTGAAGCGCACAAGGAGCAGATGCCTAAAGGTTTGAATCTCAATTTTGATAGGAAAGAACATTTTTCGGGAATGATGAACTTTTAAGATGAAAATTTATTTTTTGGAAGAGGAATGAGACATTTTAAAGTCGTTGAAATCAAGTATGAGATAAAAAAATTTTTTATTGAAATCACAATAAGATTTGTCAAGAAACACGGATGGATATTTCGAGTTAGCAAATAATTGAAGTGAGAATGAGATACCACAATAAAGTAGGCAAATTAAAAACCTAATATGATAATGAAGTAATAAAGAGCGAGAGTGAGAAAAAAACGTGAAAGAGAGTTAAATCCAGGTAAGCTGAGAAATTAAATTGAAGCCATCCAATATAAATGTAAGTAGGAATATCTATGAGACAAACTCTAGGAAAAAGAAAACTATATAGGGCTCACACCTAAAATTGATTCAGATCAAAGAGTGGGGAGATATATGAAGAAGTATGCTACCCTTGAAAATATCAGAATTAGAAAAATTCCATTCAAAGAATCAGTAAAGGTATGAGAAAGAGGTGAAAATTATGAAGGGAGAAGAGAGAGAAGAACTAGAAGAAGAGAAAGAAGAAGAAGAAGAAGAAGGAGAAGAAGAAGAAGAAGAAGAAGTAGAAGAAATAGAAGAAAAATAAAGAAGTAGAAGAAGAAGTAGAAGAAAAAGAAGAAGAATAAAAATTCTAGAATAAGGAAATGAATGAAGAGGATGATGATGAAAGAGAAAAATGAGAAGAAGAAGAAGAAGAAGAAGAAGAAGAAGGAGGAGAAGAAGAAGAAGAAGAAGAAGAAAAAGAATGAAAATTTCAGAATAAGGAAATGGATGAAGAGGACGATGATGAAAGAGAAAAATAAGAAGATGAAGAAGATGAAGAAGAAAAAAGAAGAAGAAGAAGAAGAAAAAGAGAAAGAAGATGAGGGAGATGAGGGAGATGAAGAAAAAGAAGAAGATGAAGAAGGAGAAGGAGAAGAAGAAGGAGAAGAAGAAAAAGAAGAAGAAGAAGAAGAACAACAACAACAACAACAAGAAAAAAAAGAAGAAGAAGAAGAAAAAGAGGAAGAGGAAGAGGAAGTAGGAAAAGAAGTAGGAGAAGAAGAAAAAGAAGACGAAGAAGAAGAAGACGAAGAAGAAGAAGAAGAAACATGAGACCACGAAAAATTATATCTCAGAAAAAAGAAGAAAAAGGTTAGCGAAAAGAAGACGAAAGGTAAGAAGGCCACAAAGTATGATACCTCTGAGACAATCTGGGAAATAATCCCCTCAAAATAAAAATCCAAGCCTTAGAAAAACTGCAGCAGCCCTGATGACAAAGAGATAGGCCACAGTAATGAGTTGTAATTAGAGACCGTGTTGAGAGTGTAGCGGGGCCTTATTGTTTTCGAGAGGCCTCACTAAGAACCCTTCCCTCTCTTACCGGCTTGCTGGAACGAAAACATAGTGACAGGGGGGGGGGAGGGGAGAAGCGGAAAGAAAAGGGATTGAGAGAGAGAGAAAAAAGAAGATGTGGTAATGAAGAGAGCAGAAAGAAACCGAGGAAAGAAAAAATTGAAAATAAAAAGAAACTGAGGAAGAAATATAGAAAAACAGAGGGAAAAAACTGAAAGTATAAAGACACTGAGGGTGAAAAAAGGGAACTGAGGGAAGAAAACTCTTCCGAACTCTCTCACTGGGTAACTCGAAAATATTATGACTCACTTTCTCACTCACTTAGAGCTGACTCTAAAAAATTAGGCAGTCTAAACTGCTCCTTGTGCGCTCCAAAAGCTGATATTGTCAATTAAATTTGTTATTCAGCTATGCCTGGAGATTTAACTAATCAGATGATGTTTTTGAAATAAAAGAACAATAAATGCTTTACATCAGCTGTTATTAGGTTACAACAGCTATTATAGTCTGTACAAGCAAAGAAGACCCTCTGACAAGATGAGAAAATGACTCCAGATTGGTCAATATTGGTTGAAGAAATATTGATTTGGTATCAAATTGTAGATAAAAATGATTCCTACGATTGAGACCAAATCAAGAATTTTTGAATAGATATTGACCCAAATGAAGTCATTTTATCATCTTGCCAGAGGGTCTTCTTCGCTTGAACAGAATATAGCATACCACCCAGCTTTTTGGAAAATGAAACTATACCCTATTCACGATCACTTGAGACAGAATAAATAAACTTTATGCATGTACAGGTAGCTATTTTTGTTTGAGCTTGAGGAAAAGCCAAGAAATGTAATTGACTACAGCTGTTCGACTGCGGCCGACCGTCGTATGAAGTAATACCTCCCTTTACCCGAACACACGCACAAAAAATTTGTTAATTTCGTCTCAAGTGATCGTGAATAGGGTAAAGTTGAATATTATAGACTTGCCTGCCCTGCCTACATTATTTCAGTAGTTCATTCAGCATTAATATTGATAGCAAATTATATACAGAGTGTTCAGGAGGAATGTACAATACTTCTCAGGCTGATTCCTTACACCATGTAGACAAAAACGTTCCATGGGACCAACCCGCAAATACGCTTTGTTACTGAGATAACAATGGCGAAAAATTGAGAGTTTTTAAAATATATTGTTTTTTTCTTATTTTTCAGAGTCTCTAGTGAGGTTCTGAAATGATCAATTCCTATGAACAATTAGCTAAGGAATTCAATGAAACAAGTTCCAAGTTTGTAACTTTAACGGTTATTAGGATAATTGGAAAAATATGCCAGAAAACGTCATTTTTTCAACAATAAGGGTTATAACTGGATAAGGAATCATAGAATTGTATTTTTTAATAATGGAAGTTGAAGAGAGTCGGATTCTAAAGAAAAAGTTGAATGGCGGCGATTGTGTAAATCTTACCAAAATCTCAGAAATGGCGATCAAAAATCGCAAAATTGACGAAACATAGCACAAGTGATGAATTTGTGTTTAGTAGCGATTTTGCGATTTTTGATCGCCATTACTGAGATTTGGCTAAGATTTACACAATCGCCGCCATTTAACTTTTTCTTCAGAATCCGACTCTCTTCAACTTCCATTAATATAAAATACAATTTTATGATTCCTTATCCAGTTAAAACCCTTATTGTTGAAAAAATTGAGTTTTCTAGCATATTTTTCCAATTATCTCAATAACTTGGAACTGGTTTCATTGAATTCCTCAGCTAATTGAACATAGGAATCGACCATTTTAGAACCTCACTAAAGCCTCTAAAAAATAAGAAGAATTAATATATTTTGGAAAATCTCAATTTTCCGCCAATGTTATCTCAGTAATAAAGCGTTTTTGGGGGTTGGTCCCATGAAACTTTTTTATCTACTTGGTGTAAGGAATCAGCCTGAGAAGTATTGCCCATTCCTCCTGAAACACTCTGTATAGAACTCAGATGCGTAGCACTATGAAAAACTCAAATACCATGTTTTTTATCCAGCGATAATTCGGAACGTCAATAAATGACATTTTTATCGACTGACATTTGTCGAGATTTTTTTTATCGAAAAGGTTCTATCGATTTATTTTTATCGACAGCAGATGTCATTTTTTTCGTGGGTGATGTCTACATAATAATATAAATCCCTGTGCTTCAGGATTTTCACACATGACAGAACAATAACAGCACGACAGGCCTGACTCAATCTTGAGTTGATTTTTTTTCTTTTCAGGACCCTTTTTTCTTTCTTCTTTATTTTGCTCCTCTATCTTCTACTCCTCCTCCTCCTCTCACAACCTTCTTCTCCTCCTCTTCTTCTTCCATCTCCTCCTCCACCTCCTCATCTTCTTGTGTAACTTACATTACAAACTCTGTCGAGCTGCTAGGAGAGTCACAAGGCTCTCGGGAAATAATATTTTCTTTTTCAACCCTTTCCTTCTTCTTCTTCTTCTTCTTCTTCTTCTTCTTCTTCTTCTTCTTCTTCTTCTTCTTCTTCTTCTTCTTCTTCTTCTTCTTCTTCTTCTTCTTCTTCTTCTTCTTCTTCTTCTTCTTCTTCTTCTTCTTCTTCTTCTTCTTCTTCTTCTTCTTCTTCTTCTTCTTCTTTTTCTTCTTCTTTTTTTTCTTCTTTCTCTTCTCTTCTTCTTCTTCTTCTTTCTCTTTCTTCTTCTTCCTTTCCTTCTTCTTCTTCTTCTTCTTCTTCTTCTCTTCCTTCTTCTTCTTCTTCTTCTTCTTCTTCTTCTTCCTTCTTTTCTTCTTCTTCTTCTTCTTCTTCTTCTTCTTTCTTTTCTTCTTCTTTTCTTCTTTCTTCTTCTCGTTTTTATTCTTCTCCTTCTTCTTCTCCTTCTTCTTCTTCTTCATCTTTACCAACCCTACTACTCCATTAATTTCCTCCTTCAACAGTTTTCCTTCAGCTTCTTTCTCATCCCCTTCTGTTTATTCTTCTTTCTCTCTTCCTCCTTCTTCCTCTGAGTATTTTTCATCTCTCAGTCCACCTACCATTACCCACTCAAGAGTTTCGTTCTATCCCCTTAGGCTCAACTTTTCCTTTGTCCAGTTGCTACCCACTTATTTTACAAGTATTCCCTGGAGACCACAGTCTTCCTGTGTACAGTCCATCATTCTTTCATTCCCGAAAAATTGAGGTTTTTTCCTCCTGAATTCATCATGTTTTATGAATTGAACAAGCATATTGTGATACTATAATAGACCACTATGATATTATACAGGGTGTTTCAGGAGGAATGTGCAATACTTCTCTGGCTGATTCCTTACACAAAAAAGTTCCATTGGACCAGCACCCAATAACGCTTTTTTACCGAGATAAAAATGGCGGAGAATTGTGATTCTTCAAAATATATTAATTTTTCTAATTTTTTAGAGGCTGTACTTAGGTTCTAAAACTATCAAATCCTATGTAAAATTAGCCTAGAAATGCAATGAAACCGGTTTGAAGTTTTCAACTCCAACGGTTATTGGGATAATTGGAAAAATATGCTAAAAACACCATTTTTCAACAATAAGGAATCATAAATTTGTATATTTTATTGATTGAAGTTGAAGAGAGTCGGATTCTGAAGAGAAAGTTGAATGGCAGCGATTGTGTAAGGCGTGTATTACACGATAATAGTTCTATGATCATAGTTGATCATATGGAAAGAGATGAAAATACAAAATCCTATTTTCATCTCCTTCCATATGATTAGATATGATCATAGAACTATTATCGTGTAATACCGGTCTAAATCCCACCCAAATTTCAGAAATAGCGATCAAAAATCTAAAAATCGCTACTAAACGCAAATTTATCACTTGTGCTATGTTTTCTCGATTTTTGATTTGTGAGTTTTCTCTATTTTTGAGATTTGGGTAAGGTTTACACAATCGCTGCCACTTGACGTTTTCTCAAGAATCCGACTCTCTTCAACTCCTATTAATAAAAAATACGAATTTATAATTCTTTTTTCAGTACAATATAACAATAAGGGTTATATTATTGTTGAAGAATGGCGGTTTTTAGCATATTTTCCCAATTATCTCAATAACCGTTGAATTTACAAACTTGGAACTGGTTTCATTGGATACCTCAGATAATTTTACATAGGAATTGCTAATTTTAAAACCTCAGTAAAGCTTTTAGAAAATTAGAAAAATTAATATGCTTTGAAAATTCTCAATTTTCCGCCATTGTTATCTCGGTAACAAAGCGTTTTTGGGGGATGGTCCCATGGAGCTTTTTTGTCTACTTCGTGTAAGGAATCAGCCTGAAAAGTATTGCACATTCCTCTTGAAACACCCTGTATATTATATAACTTATATAAGAAGTTATTAACAAAAAATGTTATTAACATTCCGGTGTAAACGTGATAGATTATCTTTAAAACCATCAAATAACTTAAAGCTGGGAATAATATACATAACACTTGTAAATGTGCTTTCGCACTCATGTTATGTTGGAATTAATAAAATAAGATAAATTGATACATGAATTGAAAAGCAATTGAAGCGTGGATCAACAGCTATTTTAATGCATTTTCACTTTTTTCTATCTCCTTATTTTTCTTCTTTCATTAATTCAAAGTATTTCCTGAGATAACCACATTTTCTCTCGGTCTATCACTCACTTAGTCGCACTCTCACTCTATCTCTCTCTCTATCTCTCACTCTCACTCTCTCTCTCACTCTCTCTCTCTCAATCACTCGATCTCACTCTCACTCTGTCTCTCTTCCTGTCTCTATTTCTCTATGTTACTCTGCATTCTTTCACCTACACTGAAACAACGATTTCCACTCGAGAATAATATTCTATTTTTTCGCTTTTCCCCGCTTTCCGGTCGAGAAAAACGCGGAATTCTGTCACTCAACAAACAAGACCAGACCCGCTCCTCGCTCCTTACAAAGAGATAGGCTGTCCAAACAAAGAAGACATTCTGGCAAGATGGGAAAACGACTCCAGCTCGGTCAATAATGGTCCAAAAATCAACAATTTTCTCTCAAATTGTAGAAAACATTCTAATGTACAATTTGAGACCAGATCTATGATTTTTCAAGCAACATTGACCCAGCTGGAGTAATTTTCACACCTTGCCAGAATGTCTTCTTTGCTTGGACAGAGATAATAACAAGAAAATCCGCCACTGTTCCAAATATTTTCATCAGACTTTCAAACCAACTGTAGGTTATTGTTTGAAAGAATTTCCAGGTGAAACTAGGTTGCTTTATTCAAGAAATAAGTAGTATTAGAGGATGTGATTATCACTAGCGGCTCGTACCCACAAAACAGGTGAAGTGCCGGTATCTTCTACCATTCAGCACTTCACCTATCCGGCACGAGCCGTCATTCGTGATTATAATATTGAAGATGGGGGAAAAATTCAGCACGGGCTGGTTAATGAATTATATAATTTCAAAATCAAATTTATTTCTCATTCACAAAATAATTCAAACATTTTATGCAATATCTTATAACTATACAATATACAGGTACAGGAAAAGACCTGCAGAGGCATAAGCCTATCATTGATCTCAAATTGTACAAAGCATTTTGCTCCATCTGTCTGCATTTGCTCTGGAACGATCTTTTGAACAATATGAGATCACAATAAAAGAAAAGACAAGATGTTGTCAAAACACTGATTCAATAGAAAATCGAGATACCGGTTTCGGTTGTTACACCATTATCAATCTCTGGTGAACTCTTGTAGATCACAATATTATAATAGTATCAAACAGATTAAACCGCGATATAATTTATCACCTACCAGATCCACTACAACTAATTTGTCACTTCTTTATATTCAAACTGTATTAAAATCACAACTTTCTCAACTTCTAATTCTTCAATAACTCAAAACCCCCATAATTAACAAACCCCTTTCCCCCAGACCCTTAGACCCTCAAGACCCAGCAAAACCACCCATTCAAACTTTTTGCGTCCCCTAATTACTCGTGTAACTGACACTTTGCATCCATGTATATAAACAGTACAGTTAATCGATTCAAGTTTAACAACCATTTCATTAAGTAGAGTTTGTCCGAGCAAAGAAGACATTCTGGCAAGATGGGAAAATGACTCCAGCTCGATCAATATTGGTTTGAAAACTTTGAGTTTCGCCTCAAATTGTAGATTAGCGATTCCGGTTCAAAAATTGTGAATTTGGTCTTAAATTGTAGATCAGAATGTTTACTACAATTTGAGACCAAATTTATTAATTTTGAATTAATATCGACCGAGCTGGAGTATTTTCCCTTCTTGCCAGAATGTCTTCTTTGCTTAGACAGGCTATAAATATCCATGTATAACAGTAAAGCAACACAATATTAATAGACATGCTATTAAGTGAATATCTATGTATAACAGTGAATAGGTACAGTTTAAACAGACATTTGATCACGTATATATCTATTTATACCAGTAAATCGACACAATTCTAACAAACATGCTATTAAGTAAATATCTATGTATAACAGGGAATCGACACAGTTTCAACAGACTTTTAATAACTTATATATCTATGTTTACCAGTTAATCGACACAGTTTCAACGCAAATTTGATCAAGTCTATATCTATGTAGACAAGTAAATCGACCCAATTTATAACGGCTCATTAGTGTCGTGTAGTGTCGCCGTCATGAATTTATTTTAAACGATAGCAGAGGGAGGAGGACACACACAATCACTAATTGCATAACTTGCCGCCAGAGGGGAGTCTTGTCGCTGCTGCTGCTCGCTCCCATTAGCGTCCGTTAAATTAATTTACCTCCTTAGGAAGGGGGGGGGGAGTGGTCAGGGGGGGTAGTATCACCCCCTCACTACATAAACTTACGAGCCACTCTCTGAAAGGTCTCAATTTTGCTGAGTTATGGCATCAAAGAAAATCGGAGCCGAGGTCTCGAGGAAATATGTAGGAGATTTATGTATATTTTGAACGGGTCCCATAGAATTACTGTATATTTATGCTAACTTTCGGACAGGCCATATGTTCATACATACATCTTTATGATTGTAGAGTAGACACCAACCAGAATAAATTACAGTATATTCATTCTAAATTATTGACAGGCAACATGAAGTTATATCTATGTTCATCTAATCATCTTTAAAAATTAAGACGGTTGACGGAATTGAAGCTCGCACCCACAAAACAGGTGAAGTGCTGTAGAGTAGAAGATACCGGCACTTCACCTGTTTTGTGGGCACGAGCCGCCAGTACTGCTCAGCTCTATCGGGAAAGTCTGCAGCTGTATTCGATTGAGAAATAGTCGATGGAAGAGGTTTTTCTCGTTTCAATGTACTCTCGCATAACAATAAGGGTTATAACTGGATAAGGAATCATAAAATTGTATTTTTTATCAATGGAAGTTGAAGAGAGTCGGATTCTAAAGAAAAAGTTAAACGGCGGCGATTGTGTATATCTTACCCAAATCTCAATTGATTATTTTAGAACCTCACTAAAGCCCCTAAAAAATTATAAAAATTAATATTTTAAAAAAAATCTCAATTTTCCGCCATTGTTATCTCAGTAACAAAGCGTTTTTGGGGGTTGGTCCCATGGAACGTTTTTGTCTACTTGGTGTAAGGAATCAGCCTGAGAAGTATTGCACATTCCTCCTGAAACACCCTGTAACAATCATCTACAGATTCATGTTCTTGATGTATTGATGTATTTTTATTGATTTATGTATTTTTGGCTCACCCTCATCTATGTACAGATAGACTCTGTTAAGCATTATACTCGTATAAGTACTATAAATTAGCCTACATTAAATCTTATGTCTTTTCATCTAATATGTATGACTACCACAATATAACCTTCACAACTACTCAAAAAAATTACATAGACATGACGCAGTGTGGTTGATATTACAGGTAAAGGTCTTGTAATATTATGATAGCTCACAGCCTCAGCCTCATGGTGTACGATTTATTTCATGCTAGATTCGCGTTTTGTACAGCAGTTTGAGTGATTTCTCGGTTTCCGATCATCAAAGTGTATAGAAATAGTTCTCTATTCATTATGATTCATTTTTTATTTGCAATTAGGCTGCTAAATTGACTGATTTATCTAATAAATAATAAGAAAACAGACCATATTTTAGGTTGCTGAATTAATATTGATTTATCTGAAAGAAAACAGACCTGATTTTAATTCTCGATATTGGCTGACCAAAGGCATACTTCCTCCATTTCATGAACTTCCATTTTGTTGGTGGATTCAGACTCCGCCTTCCACCAATAGGAGACCAGCTCGGCCTTCTAGAAGCTCCTCCCACTTTCTCTGCCAATAAGAAGGCTTCGTGCTTAGTACACATTGAGCTACTCTTTCTTTCACTCTCTCTTTCACATTGAGCTACTCTCTATCTGTGTTACGTGAGACTGATGTTGTGTTAAAAATTATCATACCTACACATAATTTAGACACAAATCATGCATAAATTTAGTACACATACAATCTCAAAGAAAACTGTTTCGATTTCATTGATTCAATATTGGTTCAAAAATCGACATAAAATTGTAGGAAAGAATTCGATCTACTATTAAGACCACATTTATAATTCTTGAACAAATATTGACCAAGCTGGAAACATATTTCACATCTTTCCAGAGGGTTTTCTGTGCTTGGACAGACATACCCCACATTATCTTACATTTCAATAGATAAATGAATCTATAGATATCTACAAAAGCTTATCCATAATAAGTGCTTCATGCTATTCAATTTGGAAACATGAACCCTGGATTTGTTCACATGGAAACACCATTTTCCGTGATGAACCCATGAAAAATCAAATCATGTTAAGTGATGTAATGAGGTAACTCATTGACAAACCATAGAGTGCTTCAGCAAATTGAACTGTAGGGTATAACATCGTTTTTCAATCCCAGTAAAAACTTCATTCCCGATAATCACTCCAATCCATTGAACACTGAAAACATCCACCGTTTAGGAAATACACTATGATTGCAAAACATGTTGCTACAGTATGTCCAAGCAAAGAAGACATTCCGGCAAGATGGGAAAATGACTCCAGCTCGGTCAATATTAGTTCAAACCTGATAAAATTTGTCTCAAATTGTAGGAAACCTTGTGATCTACAATTTGAGACTAAATTTATAATTTTTGAAGCAATATTGTACGAGCTGTAGTAATTTCCCCATCTTGCTAGAATGTCTTCTTTGCTTGGAAAGACTATACGTGTAACGGACAGAAGTGGTTTCAAATTTTATCACAGCACTGGAAACTACATGTCTGTATCGAATAGAGGAGGGAAAAAACAGTTGCAACCTAAATGCAACCTGACAGCGGGGTGACAGAATCTATTTCAACTCGGCTCCATTTTCAAAATAAGCGATGCTTTCTCTGATTCAATCTGTTTTTTTCTCACTCACTAAGTCTCTCTCTCTCTCTCTCTCTCACTCTCACTATCTCTCTTAATATGGATCCTCATCTCTTTCATTCTGTTCTCTAGCAATTTATTCCCTGTTCTCTAATTTATTCCATCTTCTTTCTTTATCACTATATCTCCCTCTTACACTCTCTCTTTCTCACCTATTTACACACATTCCGTTCTCTAGCTGCAATTTTGTCCCTTAGTCTAGTTATTCTTGTTTTTATAATAGTACATTACGCCACAAGCCCGGGAAGGAAAAGTTTACAGTATGAGGATCGTTTCCCGGGCGAGGCTTGCCGACCCTGGGAATAATTCCAAATACTGTAAAAAACTTCCTGGGTGAGTGAGTGTATAATTTTTTTCGGTACACTTCAAATAAATTTTATTCATCTAATCTCATAAATGAACAAAAGAAATAGGATTAATGAGATCTAAGAACAGCTAGACCGGATAACTCACTATACTAGCTTTGGCTGAGCTGAATCTGGAGTAGGCTGAACTGCCAAGTATTGAAAGTTTGCACCACAAGTTTATTTATTTAATCAATTGGATATTACTTAAAAACTATCAGAATACTCGATTTTCTTAGTCCAGAAACGTTTAAGCTCATAAAAGTTTTTGTACGATCATCCTAAATTGTACAATAGCAATACAACGTTTCTTGTTTTTGACAAATTCCTGGCAGTTTCACAGAAAGAGATGGTCCATTCTAGTTGTATTTTTTCTCGCTAGATGGCGCCAGCTGTCCACGCTTGGAAAGGGATGGTCCTTGCATGGAAAGGACTTCTTTCCGCTCGAGGACAACAGCTGATTGATTATGTATGTAAATGACGACTTCCTAGTCTACATAGGGACTGGTAAGCAGCTTATGAAGTGTAGCGAAAAATAATTAACTAGTTACTTTGTCTAGCAAGGAATCTCAACACACCATATATTTGATATATTTTCGATTATATCTTGGCTCATAGGCCATATAGAGAGTTCTAGTTCTTACTAGTTGATTGGCACCATCCGACACTACAATTTAAGCAACGTTTTTATTGGATTTGGTGTTAATTAGTTTTCAAATTAAATGAATAAATTTGAAGTGAGGCAATGTGGATGTGTTTATTTACGAGTGTGTATTGGTGAATCAGGTGATCAGCAAATTTTGAAATATTCCGCTATCAACAATCATGATTTTTAGAAGAATGTGTTTATCAGATGTCAAGGTAATTAGAATAGAATTCTTTCCTAATTACCTTGATCAGATGTATTCATGTATCATACTCGGTCTTCGAGATTTTGTCTTTGAACCAAGGCTCGAATACCGATCGCAACGTGAATGGGGTCGTCTCAAGATAAATAAATATGTTAAAAAACTTTTGAAACCCAACATTTGAAAAACCGACTAAAAATAAGAAGATAAATTTTATTATTATCATAACATGTCTTAGAGCTAAAACCGTTGGGCGCATTTATGATGGTTCTTGTTGTTGTTGTTCTTCTTCTTCTTCTTCTTCTTCTTCTTCTTCTTCTTCTCCTTCTTCTTCTTCTTCTTCTTCTTCTTCTTCTTCTCCTTCTTCTTCCTCTTCTTCTTCTTCCATCTCCTTCCTCCTCTTTCCTCTTTCTTCTAACTTCCACCTCCCTTCCTCCTCCTCCTCTCCACCCATCAGTTTCCCATTTTCTGAACGTGTAGTCCCAATATGTGATGCTATCGACTTGATAAAAGCGAGGAAATGAACCACTCCTGCATCATCCATTTTCTGTCCCACTGTGACGTCACAAGCTCGCCATATCTATTTTCTGTCCCATTGTGTCGTCACCAGCTTGCTCTATCTAGTTTTTCCATCATCAGTGCGAAGGCACGGTTTCCATTGCAACTGATTTGTATCACAGCATGTTGCAGAACGTACATTGAATAGAAGAAGTTGATGAGTTTTGTTTCAGAGATTTGTTGCAACAGATTAGTATCACAGCATGTTGCACAAGACTATCGTGAATCGGAAAAGAAACAGTTAATGAGATTTGTATCGGGGATTTGTTGCACGAGATTTGTATCACAGCATGTTGCACAAGACTATCTTGAATCGGAATAGAAGCAGTTAATGAGATTTGTATCGAGGATATGTTGCACAAGATTAAATCTTACAAATTTTGTATCACAGCATGTTGCAACGCTTTCCCATAGTGTTGATGATCTTTGTATCAAAGAATTTTAGTGATGAATTTTGAAGTCTATATGCTATTAGTATGGAATTAGTAAGAATATTATTAGTAGTGAATTAAACAAGAACAATATCCTATCACGGTATTTATTTTCAATAAATTGTAGGAAGAATTGATCTTATTGAACTCACTACATTCGTGAATTCGATTGGATTATCTATTTATCATTTATCCATTATTTATTATCAAGTTACAACTTATACGTCATAAGAGGTTCAACAGGCTTACTCTCAAAACCGTCCCTTTACTAATTTTTCATAGTTAGTCCAAATATTTAGGTTATGCCACTTTAGTTCATTTCATTCAACTTCCACAAATTTTCACTCACAAGGAAAAACTGAAGAAACTTTCAATTTTATAAAGGATTATGATAATTTCGAAACAAGAATAATAAAAAATAATTCAAATACCTCGAACATTTTAAACTTTGAGAATTTAGAAACTGAAAATTCTTGCAACTTCACTAGAAGCTACTAAGAGCTACTATGCTATTAGCTTCAAACCTCTTCATTTCCCAGCGATTATATACTCCTTATCATATTCATTATAGTTTATTATTCATTCATTATCAATTTATTTGTGTAACAATGTACTGATTGGATGAGAACACAAACTATTATGTTCAAAACATATTCTATACAAAATTTGATAAATATTTTAAATGTAGATTATGTTCACAATCATGGAAGTTCACTGGAAAAGACATTTAAAATCCTCCTTGTATTCACTACTCACAAATTTCCACTTTTAAAGATGTGTGGAAAGTATTCTGTATTTTGGTATCAAATTCACTTCAATTCCACTTGCGGCTCGTGCCCACGAAACAAGTGAAGTGTCCGTATCTTTTACTGTACAGCAACAAATCAATTCACATTATCCCTGAACTTTCTATACGAATTTTGGATAAAAACCGTCGGAGACGATTATTCCCACTTTAAAATGCAATCTATAGCCTACTTCTCATGAATGGATGAAATCTCAGAATGGCGATGCGAATATTTATTCACGTGATAAAATGCCCTATATTGACTACTTGCCTACTCCTGCTTTGAAGTTCTAAATGTCTCCCAAACATAGGGGCTCCTTCTTTTAGGGGAGTGGGAACAAAAGTCCCCTTTTATTTATTTTTCCATTACTGTCAAAAGACCAATTCCTCTCTCATACACTCTCACTTTCTCTACCTTTCTCTTTCTTTTTCTCTGTCCTCTATTTCTCCCTTTTCCTTTATTTTTTCCTCTTTTCACTCTTTCCCTCTTTCTTACTTCTCTTTTCTCTTCTTTCCGTCTTCTTCACTCTACTCTTAATCATTTTTTTCTATCATCCTCTCTCTTTCTCTCTTTCTTTTCACCTCCCATTCACTATCTGTCTCCCTTTATCGCTCTCTCACTCTCTCTTTCTTCTCTCTCTTTCTCACACTCTATCCATCTCTTATTCTCATCTTACTATCTCCCTTATCATATGACCGATATAGTCTGTCCAAGCAAAGAAGACACGCTGGCAAGATGAAAAAATTACTCCAGCTCGGTCAATATTCGTTCAAAAACTATTAATTTGGTTCCAAATTGTAGAGCCGAATGTTTTCTACAACTTTAGATGAAATTATAATTTTTGAACTAATATTGATCGAGCTGGAGTCATACTCCCATTTTGCCAGAATGTCTTCTTTGCTTTGACAGACTTCCAGCTCTGTCGATTGAGTAAGTACTTTGAGACCGACATACCACACACATACGCAAACGCACGCGCAAGAGAGAGAGAGAGAGATAGATCAAAGCACCAAAAGGGACTTACCTAAGTACAGTCAGTGAACGGTCGACGTTAGAACTTAAAAAGCATTGGCTTAGAGTCCGTCCAAGCAAGGAAGACATTCTGGCAAGATGGGAAGATGACTCTAGCTCGATCAATATTGATTCAACAATAATAAATTTGGTCTGAAATTGTATAAAACATTCTGCTCTACAATTTGAGTCCAAATTTATTAATTTTCAACCAATATTGATCGAGCTGCAGTCATTTTCCCATCTTGACAGAATGTCTTCTTTGCTTGGACAGACTATAGCTGAGCACTAATACTATAGGTTGCATTTTCTTTACGGTTCACGCTCAGGGGGTACAAAAAGAAGGGGGGTACAAAAGGGGGGTGCAAAAATGGGGTACAAAAAGGTCGGTTCGTACTTAAGGGGTACAGTAAACCTTTGACGGACCAATTCTCCATCAACCAACCCTTTGAAAATCGCCATTAACCAAGTCTTTGAATTTCGCCATTAACAGTCTGTGAATTTCGCCATTTAATAGTGTTGGAACAATCTTTGAATTTCGCCATTTAAGAGCGGGAATTATCTTTGAAATTCACCAACAACTGACAGCCAATAGCCCGAGGATAAATTAGCGTTTCCGAGCGGTTTTCCGAAGTCTTTGAGCGTATTCGGTACGGAGAAATGTGTTATTAGTTAGTATCCCACTATGTCGTTTCGCAGGATGACGACAAAGTGAATCGAAGATGAAGGTACTGTTGTCGTTATTGAGTATACGTTGTAATTATTGTTGGTTTTGATGGTTTCCTTCTTGTAAAATGACAAAGGAGACTAGAAATGAAGTTATTACTGTCAAAATTGTTGGAACGTTTTAATTTTGGTGGTGTCCCAGTATGTCGTTTTGCTGGATGACGACAAAGTGAATCGAAGATGAAGGTATTATTATTGTTATCAAGTAAACTTTGTTACTTATCGTTGATACATTATTTTGGTGGTTTCCTATAATAGTATGTGCTCATATTGGAATGAAAAAGGAAACCATAGATAAAGTACTTATAATTGTCATTGTTAGTACGTTTCAATATTTGTGGTCCACTTTGTCGTTTTGATGGAATGACAAAGTATTCAAAGCAAACCAGAGATAAAGTTATTACTGTCCTGATTGTTGGTACACGCTTCAATTCTGATGGTTTTCTTGTTTGTGGTGGTTTTAATGGAATGATAATGACAAAGGAAGTGGGAAACAAATTCATTTCAAATTTGAATTCCGTGACGAAAGGTTTTCAGTGGGAATATTTTTGTTTATCATGTCAATGCTTTCTATCGATCTATCTATCAAATGGTATAGCCGACGCCAAGAAATAAGTAATTTTGTCTGCTCCTTGTGCGTTCAAACAGCTGATGTTATTACTTTATTCAGCTCGATTAGAATTGTCATATAGCTATGTCGAGATGATGTTTTTGAAATCAAATGCTTTTCATCGGATGTTACATCACGTACAAGAGACAGTACAAGAGACATCACGTACAAAATACTTCCTGGTTAAGTATCTTCTAGGTGTCAAGTATATGAAAGACTTGAGAGTTTATTACTATAGTTTCAGTTTATTAGTTTATTGCTATATATTATAGTTATTTGGAGTTATTTATTAGTTATAAGTTATTGTTAGTTGGTTAGTTATATGTTATATAGAATTATAAATATATCATAATTATAATAGTTGGTTTATGTCGTATTATTGTTCATTTTTATCACTGGCGGCTCGTACCCGCGAAACAGGTGAAGTGCCCGTATCTTTTACCGTAAGGCACTTCACCTGTTTCGTGGGCACGAGCCGCCAGTGATTTTTATTTGAATTTGATGGTTAAGTATGGATTAAGTTTTGTAACAATGAGATGTAAAAAGCATTGCATTGTCACCTTCTTACCTCCATCTCTTGTTCATTTGAGAAGTTTATATTTTGTGAAATTTACAGAAGAAATAGTTCTACTCATTTATATTGCAATGTAGAATCTAGGCTGAATCTTGTTATATATTCAAATGAAGAAATCTAATCTAATCACCCTCATCCACTCATTCTCACTCAATGTCTCACACTTTCTTTCTCTCTCTCTCCCTTTCTTTTACTCTCTATTCCATTCTTTCTCTCTCTCTCTTTCTCTTTCTCTCCTATTTCTCACTCTCTTTCTATCTCACATCCTTCCTCACTCGTTATAAAGCTAAACATTGTCGCTCTACAAGTAGTGGAGTTCTGCAGCTAACACCGCAATTGTTGAATCTCAAGGATTACAGGTGGCAGTTCTGTACGCAGTCTAGTCTGTCCAAGCAAAGAAGACATTCTGGCAACATGAGAAAATGACTCCAGCTCGCTCAATACTGTTTTCAAAATCATAAATTTGGTTTCAAATTGTAGGAAACATTCTAATAAACAATTTGAGACCAAATTAATGATGTTTGAAACAGTATTGACCGAGCTGGAGTCATTCTCCCATCTTGGCAGAATGTCTTCTTCACTTGAACAACTATACCACTAGTAAACTTCACCGCAGAACAGAAATAATGTTCCTTATTCTCTTCACGTTCGACTCCTCCCCTATTTCAACCTAACTTCACGTTTCAACTATAAATACTCCAGCTTTTTGCTGATAATGCCTTACTCTATACGCTAAGCGTTTAAAAAGAATTCAACATTGTAGGCGTTTTTTCCACACTATTCCGAAATCTTCCAGTTTTTTTTAGAACAGATGCTTCACATCAGCTGTTATAGTTGGGCCAAGAACAGAAGAGCCTCTGGCGGAGGGAAGTGAGAGTGTAACTACGCATGCGCAGAACTGATATTTTCAGGGTGAAATCACTTCAGCCAACATACTGTTTTTACACTAATCATAATCATATTGATTCACAAATCAAAATTTATATTTTTTCTTTTATTTGTTCAATTATTGACACATAATAGCACAAATCATAACATAATTATGAACTAGGACAGAAAAAATCGTCTGAACCTGTACTATTTCTTCCTTAATTTGCTTATGTTGGCACAATTTTCATTTCAACTACTGGCAGCAGTGAATGGTAGCCATGTTGCCAAAGGCTCTTCTGTTCTTGTCCGAACTATAGCCGATCTGTCATCCCAGAATTGACTCTGGCAGTTTTAGTTTTTACATTTGAAAGCATTTGAATCAAAATTGACAGTGAAGAAACTATTTTAAATGCTAGAAAATACATTTCGTATGATGTTTCTATTACAAAAAGTTGGAAAAATAAGTGAAAGAGTTCATGTTTTCCTGTAATAATTCAAAAGATTGACAAAAATATGGCTGCATGCGGGAAACATTATTTTAATCTCAACAGAATGTAATGAAGCGCTTCACGCCAATGACCACATTATTATTATTATACAGTCTTTATACATTACATCAGCTGTTAGTAGGTTACATCACGTACAAGAGACAGACGTAACAATACAATAGATAATTTACATTAGTTGTTAGTAGGTTACATCGCGTAAAAGAGACAGACGAAACAATGCAATGGAAGCTTTACTCCAGCTGTTAGTAGGTTACATCATGTACAAGAGACAGACGAAACCGCCCAACATTAACAGTTATAACACTGACAAGCACAGAATTACTAGCATACATAGTAACACTAGCATTCATAGTAATACTTTAAGCAGGCAAAATCACAGAGTTTCAAATTGCATTGGATGTAGACCCTCGGTTTCCATTCAGTGAGTTGATTACGTCACGGCTTATTTCAAAAGGTTAAGGCGGTTGGAAAACGACTGTTATTGACTCTCAGCTCTGTCAGGACAGTCGGCGAGCTGTCTGCGAGAGCGCATCAAAACGAGAGCAACCCCAGCTATAGTAATCCGCTTTCGGAGACCGTTTCAGACTGTCCTGACAGAGCTGAGGATAATTAATAGTCATTCGCCAAGCGCCTTTATTTTTGACGTCTGTTGTACATTTGGGAAACAGAGGCTATTGTTTTACGCCCACTGCTAATAGGCTACAAGTCAGCCTGCTGGTGTAGTCTTTCCGAGCAAAGAAGACATTTTGGCAAGATGGGAAAATGACTCCAACTCGGTCAATATTGGTTCAGAAATTAGAAATTTGGTCTCAAATTGTAGGAAACATTCTGCTCAACAATTGAAGACCAAATTTATAATTTTTGAGCAAATATTCACCGAGCTGGAGTCATTTTTCAATTTTGCCGGAATGTCTTCTTTGCTTGGTCAGACTAGAGGGGGGTGAGGGGAAAAATAGTGGGAAAAGGAAGGAGAACCAGAGTGAGTAGTAGAGAGAATGTAGAAGAAAAGGGGGTAATGGAGTTTTAAAAGTCGATCATTTATTTATTTATTGATATCGATATGGTAACTTCAAGATCATGTTGGCATTTTTAGATGCACTGTAACATAACTATCTATCATTTCTCCGAATGATAGTAGGTTATGACTGTAATGATACGCAGAAATGATACAGAACCAAAAAGTGAGCTTCTTGATACTGTATAATCTAATTGTCGTTGAATAAAGTTGGAATATAATTACAAGCCAAAACTTAAACAATCTTATGATTTTATTAGAGAATCAGAATGTCAACAGTAGACCTATCAAAATTTATCATTAGTTGATAACTTATGTCTCATTTATGTATCTTATATCTTCTGATCCTCCTTGAGTAGTTTTGGAATTGATATTGTGGTAGTTATCCATAATAAATGAAAAGACAAGATGTTGTCGAACCACTGATTTATTAGAAAATCGAGATACCGGTTTCGGTTGTTACACCATTATCAATCTCTGGTAAACTTCTGATCCTCCACTCCAATATTCTCTTCTCTTCGTAATCGTATTATTTTCCGCATTCTCTAAAATTCTTATTATTATTCTAACATCTCTAATGTATTCCATTTTATTCCGTCTTTTTAACATCTTCTGAAAATAATTCTGAAATCTCAATCTCTTCTCTCTATAATTAAAAAATAATTCTCAATCTCCTCTGTATTGGAACCAGCGTTCCCATTTCTTCTACACCATCTTCTACAACCCATCCTTTTTTCACAAATTCCATTTCTTAGATCATCAAATTACTATTCCAACTTTCTTTCATTTTCCTGTTCATCTCCTGAATACGAATTCTCTCAATTCATCTATCTTTCAACTTCCTCTCTCATCCCTTTTCCTACCCATCTTCTAATATCCCTATTTCCTATTTTTCCACCAACTCCATTATTTCCTTGATCATCCAATTCCCCCTGCCCTTTTCTTCCTCTTCTTCTCTTCCTCATCTTTCTGAATATTAATCCTAAATTCTTTTTCTCTTCTCTTCTCTCCACTTTCTCATTCTTTCCTATCTTCTACTCTATCCTCTTCTCACCATCTCCATTATTTTCTTTCATCCAATTCTCTTCTCTCTCTTTCTCTTCTTTATTCTCTTCCTCTTTCTCTTCTTTCTCTCTTCTCTCCTTTCTCCGTTATTTTTTCTAGAAGTTTCTTTTTTGAATTTCTTCTTTGTTCTACTCTTTTATATTGTAATTTTAAGCTGAATTTTGTTATCACTTTCTAAATTAATCTATCTAACTATCTCTTTTTCTCTCTTATTCTCTTTTCCT